>CAWUFW010017297.1:0-269013 GCA_963921515.1 Calotriton arnoldi
AAATTCCGCGAGTGTAGCGTAGTTCACCGCCCAGGGTTAGATAATTCGGAGGAGCTAAGATTGAAAATAGGAATATTTACTCCCGCCAGTATTGTGCATTCCGGGTCACTAAAAGATGATTGTAGTCCATCTGAGGACTTCCCCGGAATCGGGGTTGGTATTGCGGCCTCCAATTGGTTCTCCTGGTAAATCGCCTGCCTAAAAAAGGTTATCCATTGCGTTGTGTTCTGGTGTTAAAACCCTGATCTCTATGGTCTTGTGGATGGAGTGATCCTTCATTATCTGAGTCCGAGGTGTGGGAAAATGTAGTGACTTTGCGGTTTTGTGGTCTATATGTAGGATATGCATTAAATGTCTCCCCAACCTGTTCATAGTATTTGTCCGCTAAGTACGGATAGGTATTTTCCTTGCTAAAATTTCTGATGTCTTTCTTCAACTTTATTTCCGCTTAACAAGGTATTCAGTATATGAGGAGAGATCTCTGTCTATCTCCTCTAGTTTTTTCTTCGCCTCATCTACTGCCAGCGCGTTTTTGATTTTATCCTCTAATTCCAAGATTTCAGTTGATAATTCTTGCAATATTTCTCTGGCTGTCTCAACGATAAATCCCTTGAACAGCGGTTAGCGATGAGTGACCACCGTTCAAGGAATTTTCTGATGTGGACGAACAACCCCGGGATATTTCTTACCCGGAGTCCTTGGGGTATAATCCCTGCCTTGAGATACTCCAGCATGTACTGACCGTGAAGTTCAATTCTTTTCATTTTCTTTCTCAAATTAAGTAGTTTATTTATATCGTCTGATTTATCAGAATTTATAGTAGTTTGTTGACCAAAACCTAATGCGCTGCCAACCATGTTGGCAAAATCCTCATCGGAAAATCCGAAGGTCTGTAAGTTAGCCATTTATTTTAGATTTAACACTAAAGACTCTGTTAGACATAAACACCAGATTACGAAATAGCCCTATAAAGGAGCCAAAGACCTGAACCCAGAGATAACAATGTGAGACAATAATAAAAAAAAAAAGAAAAAGAACCCGCCAAGTGAACAAGTGCAATTATAAACATACAGCAGAATGACGTAACCACCTGAGCCAATGTTGGCATTAACAATACCTGATCTTCGGTCTGATATGTGCAAAAGAACCACCCCTCGCAGACAGGCTGCAGGAACAAAAACTGGAAACGAACGGGGCCCCCTGGAAGCAGAATGCTTACGCCCTGACAGGGAAAGACAACAATGGGTAAAGAGCTACACCAGGGCAAGGTGTAAAATAAAATCAATGCAGACAAATTAATCCCAATCAGCAAAAAGTTCAGTATGACAACCAACACTTAATAAACAAATATTTATTTGATTTTTTTAAATCTTATAAAAAAGAGAGACAATGTTTAACAATTGATAAATAGAGTTATGTATCACCGATAAACAGGACACAAAGTCAGGCAATAACTCTGAGATATGAGGTGTCTTGTTGATCTTGTTCTGTTAAAAATACAGATCCAAGTTTAAATTCACAAAAAACACTATACAAAACATGTATGTCATAAACTGAAATAGCAACGATATATCAAGATGTAAGGAAACTGGCGGAAAATTGTAGAGCTACGCGCGTTTCGGCCATGCCTTCGTCAGGTTTCCGTCTCAACTCGTCTCTAAAATGAAACACATCAAACAATAAATTGCTGGAAATAATATGTCTGCTGATATACCAATTATTAGTTATTGAAACTATATTCCATATATTTTAAAGAAGATGCATGGTTGGCTAAAATCATTACGTCATCTGTAAACATATAAATCATGCAAGAAAAAGTTTAAGAAAAACACACTTAAGACATACTTGTGCCACGTGAAAGAAAAAATATCAGTGTGCAGAACATACCATTCGTCAAATACCAGCTTGTGTACCCCCACCAATAAAGAAAACCAATATCATGCCTCCAACTAGTATCCCGCATGTTATATCCTTTTATCAGGAGTGAATAATACTCAACATCCAGTGCTGTATGGATCATACCTGACACAGTTCAATACTGATTTCTTCACTATAGATAAAACTAATCTTGGGTCCTAGGAGCTTTCATAATGTAGCTCGGGCATGAGGTCAACTTTGAAAAAGCACCTATTATAAAAACATAAAATATAAACAAAAAACAAATAACAAAAATATGAGTGCTCTACTGTCATAGGGCTGATGGCCGGTTTAAAAAAAGGGGGAAGTATCGTTCAGAAGTGACTAATATACCTGGGGAAATGGCCCAATGGACATCCAGGGCGAATGAATGATATGAATATGAATACAGAATTCAGTTGGCCAGCCACAACAATGTTGCAAAATCATGGATGTCATGAATTTGAAGATTTGAAGGATGCTGTGGGCGTGTATTAGTGCTGCTATTCCATGGATTGGTCAGATTCAGAAGATGCAAACGACTTGGACCAATCACTTTGGACACATGGGACAGTATCTGCCTCTGCAGCACACATATAATGCTGGCTGTTCCCCTGAGAGCTCACTTGCCTGCACTACATGCTCCAGGACGACATCTGCCAACAACACTGCTGCTGTCTCTGCATCCTCTGGCTACTGCAATGGCACGTACTGTGGATAGAGCCCCAGCCTTCAGCCTTGAGGAGAACCAGGCCCTGCTGGACAGCCTCCTTCCACGGTACAGCAAGCTGTATGGGAAACCAGGGGAGCAGGTGAGTGTGCTGTCCACTGCCTTACCAATTGTGCGTGTTGTCTGACTAGCAGGACTTACAGTGTGCACACCACTGGCTAGCATGCTCACTGAGTAGTTGTCACACCCCAAAGTGTGTAGTTACATGCACTGAACAGGTACAGTGCAGTAACAGTGCATTCCAAAAGGTTTACTCCCCATGCAATGACACCATGTAGTGACTGCTGGCAAACTGTTCATAGCCATTGTTGCACTGCCTATGTACATCATATGCCCCTGTGATTGAGACATGTATATCCAACTGTGTGATGCACGGATATGTTGCATGTGTAGTAATGGCCTTTTTCACTTTGTCATCCTCACAGGTCGATGCCCACCAGAAGCAGGAAATCTGGCTGACCATTGCCCGGAAAGTAAGATCCGTGGGGGTCTACAGGCGCAGGATCTGCAACTGCCAGAAGAGGTGGCAGGACCTTCGTGGCTGGACCTGGAGGATCGCAAGGGTCCAGCTGAAGCTGTCGCCTCCTCACAGGAGGGGCGGACACCGGACCCTGACCCCCCACATGCTCCGGATCCTGGCGGTGGTCTTCCCTGACCTGGATGGGCAGCTGAAGGGCAGACAGCAGCAAGGAGGGGGTGAGTCCATGACTGCACTGTGCACTTTGTCTGACATGCTATGTGCCCTCCTCTGGCCTGGTTAAACTTCCACAGTACATCAGTCATGTGGTCCAGGACCCATGTCCCTCATTTGTGACATGCCCACTTCTCCTCTGATACGCATATGTGTGGCCCGTACAGTCAGGAAATTGTGTCACTTGCTCAAGGTGGGGGACAGCATTTGTTCCCGTGACTATGTTGTGGGATTCATGTGTGGGTCAATTGCTTACACAATGCCCAAGTTCTGACATGTAATCTGGGTGTAACTTTGATATGTGGTCCACTTGCTGATCTGAATCACCACATGTCCCTGGGGAATTTGGCACACACCCATGCTGCCGGTGGGAACAATGTTTGGGCCTCAGGAGTATGTGTATCAAGTGTGTCACACGTGCTTAGCCACATGCCTACTGTCCAGGACTCATTCCTCTTACAGGTGGAGCTGGACAGTCATGCCTACTCCAGGGCATACAATACACTCTGTACTCCCACTCCCATGTACCATCTGGCATGTTGTGATCAGTGAAATGTTCCCTCAGGTGTCTGCCTCTGTGTCATTGTGCTGTGTCCTCGTTGTCAGGACTACTGGTATGTTTATCGGTTAGGGCTCAGCATGCCAGCGGAGATGTGACCATGATAGATGAAACTTCTGTGATTTTTAGGTGTCTGATCACTTGACTGTGCACACAGGTGTATGCGACTGTGACTTTCAGGCAGCTGTTTCTCATTCACAGCACACTGTGAGGTGCTCATGTTCAGAGAGTTGTGTTTCATGTCCCCCATATGTCCAATTGGCATGACGTGGACAAATACTAGTTCAGATGATGTGGTGTGTGGGGGATGGACATGTCAGTTACATAACTTGCATTCCCCATGTCCTAGGATTGTGACACAATGCAGACTGTTGTTGGCTGGCTGCCATGCCCATGTGACTGGAGACAGTGATGTATGACTTTGCACGCATGCCTGTGTCATGGCATTAAACTTCCTAAGAGTGATCCTGCAGGGGAGTGACATGTGCAACATGCACCCCATTGTGGCATTGACTATCCGGACATGTGTGCATCATGCTGTGTGGTGCTGGTATGCATCACATGCATTTCTATTTAGACTCTGGCCATCCCTTCATCCGGACACCTGCACTGACTTAGTGGCAAGAGATGTGTTGTGTGCATGTTCACATACTTCACCGTGTTCCCTGCAATGTCCAACAACTGTGTAGGTGGTGCATGTGTCCACACTGGGGTCTTACCATCAGACAGGCACCAGACAGATGGGTGCAAGGGCAGGAGGGGTGTGAGTCCCATGGTTGACCATCAGACTGACAATTTTCTTCCACAAATCTGTGTGAGGACTTTAGGCAATGTTCAACTAAGGATGCCTGGGCTGGCTCTGTGATGTGCTGTACTTACTGTGGTGTGTGCGTTCAGTGCAGGTGACTGATGTTTGTCTGTTTCCCTAATTGTTTGCAGATACATCCACGGCCACAGGAGGGGACAGCTCCACGGACCAGGAGGAGCAGCGGAGCCAGACTGGGTCAGCGTCCGACGAGTGTTCAGAGGGACCCAGTGGCACGGAGGGCGAGGGGAGCCACACCGAGGAGTCCTCAGCACCATCCACCTCAGCTGAGGACCACAGCTGCTCGGAGGATGACTCCGTTGTGGAGGCGGGTATCAGCAGCCACCAAAGTCAAGCTAGTCTGTCTGGCCCCGCCACCACCACCGCCCTCCCATTGGCTCCCATTCCTGAGGTCCGTGGAGGCTCCCGTGCTCGGGAGCGTGTCTCCTTCATGCCAGGCACTGCACCCCCTGCCCCTGTGTCCCCTGCTGCCCTGAGTGAGGAGTCTGTGTACCTCCTTCGGCAGCTCCATGTAGGGCAGACAGCAATGCTGATTGTCCTCCATGCACACACCACTCTGTTGACACAGCTGGTGTCGTTCATGGAGGGCATCTCGACGGGTATGTCTGCCCTACAGAGGAGCAATAGGTCCATGGACTCCTCCCTGACGGCAGCAGTGTCCCTACTCCAACAGTCCCTCACCCCTCCCACCTCTGCCCCATCCACACTTCCTGCCACCCTACCTGTCCAAAGCACATGCACACCTGCACAATCACCCAAACACACAGACACGAGCAGCACAGACACACCCAAGAGAAAGGCAAGATGTGCACACAAGCATCCTCAGGGGACTGATACCACAGACACAGGGGATGGGGAACACACACACAGGCATCCACAGTCACTCCGCAGTCCTCCAAATCCTCTCCCTCCAAGACCCCTTCCCTTGCCTCACCTGCTACCCCACATACACAGCAGCTCTTCCTGTGTGACCTAGGCCTCTTCCCCTCCAATCCTGCTGATCCAGCATACCGGGGGAAGAGGAAGTCCACCCACACAGAGGGGAGTGCCCCTCGCCCCCGGACACCCTCCCCCAGGCGCAGGCAGACACAGGACCCCATGAGGAAGTCCCCCCGGACCAGGAAGAGCAAGACCCCACCACCACCACCACCACGCAGCTCCACCACCCAGTCTCTCTCCTCCATCCCCCAGGCCACCACTCCACAGGTTCCCCCGCTACACCCTGCCCCAGGTTCCCCCACACACCGATACCGCATCCCGAGACTGCTTAGGCCTTCCCCCCTGCCACTTGCTCTTCCACACCCAACCCAGATGCTCTGCCTGTCAGTGCCACTGGTGTGGGGACCGGGTCCCCCCCCTCTGTCCTTCCCACCTCATCTGCCCACCCTTCCACTCCCTTGGAGTTATGCACTGCAGTGGAGTCCACAACCACCCCGTCTGACTTGGGCACTGCAGTAGGGACCCAGTCCACTACATCAGACCAGCCCACTGCAGTGGTTGCAGCACCCACACCAACTGACTTGTGTAGCACAGTGGTGCTGGCCCCCCCTGAGTCAGACACCTCCACTGCAGTTGCCGGTGACACTCCTGCACCCACCACCCCTTCACTGCCTCACTCTGCCATCCCCTGATCCTGTCCCTGCGGTGCCTGGCCTGCCCCTTGTATGCCCCTCCAAGGGGGATGTCCCCTGTCCGTACCAGTGCAGGCAAGCAATGGGTGACCAGTTGTCACTTGTCACCCTGTTGGGACATGGATTTTGGACTGGCCATTGGCCTTAGTTTCTTTTGGACGTCAACTTTTAATTTTACATTAGCTGAATAAAGCCTCTTTTTGTTTAATTGTGGCTTTTCTTTTGATGTACATGATGTGGATGAGTAGCATCCTGCATTTGCAGTTGTAATAGTGTTCATATCAGGAAAAGGAAGTGTTGCTGTGATGGACTCCATGTGGTCCATGGGATATGTGTCCTGTTGTAGTCTGGATCTATGGCATCCTTTGCTGCAGTCTGAGGGTGTAATGTTCAGCATTTGACACAGGGATGTACATTTTGCATTTGTAAATGAACATCTTTGTCTTACACTGATGCACATCTGGTGGGCTTACCACTGTTCAATGTTCCGATTTCCTGACTGTGTGCCCAGCTCCACTGGACATGCAGTTTTGCACATCAATGTCGAAGGACACATCTGTGTATACAGTGCAACTTGCTTGACACGTGTTTTGTGTGTATGCAGATGACTGACGTGACACTCCCGTACCCAGGCTGATGTGAGCAGAGGCTTCTGTGTGTTGTGGTTGTTGACTCACTGACGGAGTGTTCTGCTGACATGTTTGGGTCGTGCACAGACAAGGTTTGGCACAGCGGACCTTCCACAGGAGTGGAGTGCCCTCATGGCAGTGTGTAATCCCGTGACATTGCGTGGGCCTGTGTTGTGTGTTGTGTAAGCATGTCTGTGCGTGTTCCCTTCCCTTTTCCTACACAGGCTGTGTCCCTAGGGATGTTCCTGTTTGTGATGCTTGCTGAGTTGTTCTGTGTTCATCCAGCATCTTGGACCTGGTTTCTCCGTGATGTGGGTGCATGGCAAACTAATGTTCATGAGGTTGTCATACCAGGTTGTCTTTGTTGTCAGGGCTGGGGATGTGGGCAAACGCAGATGGGACACATTCAGGATTCCCCTTGGCACTTGTTGTTTACACAAGTCATGTGATTTTCAGTTTGTGTTAGCTTTCAGTGATTGTGACACGTTGTGTGTGTGACTGCTGCCACTCCTCAGGGTCAGAGCTGCAATGTTGGAAGTTGTGTACGTGTGTTCTTCGTGTGTCACCTTGGCTTCTTCGTTGGTGTGTGACTATGGCCAGGATCCCATGTACGGCGTACTGTGCTGTGTGTCAGACATTCACGAGTCTTGTTGACTGGCCATGTGTGATGGGTTTCTGCACCTTAGTTCCCACCACCACCCCTGGTATTGTCATGGGTGCACGTCCAATGTCACCAGTCCATGTGAGCTTCACTGCTGCACATTGGTGGAGATCAGGGTGTGTGGTGTTGAGTGTGTGCAAAAGTGAGTTGTTGCACGGCTAGACCCCTACCTCCATATTGGCCTTGGCTGGCAGGCCGTGCTGATTGATTGGAGCTTGTGTAGGTGTGATGGTAGTTTGTTGCTCAGGACACATGGCTGTGGTTCACAGTGTGAACGACATCTACCTTTGTCATCACAGTGGGATTATCATGCAGGCTAGTGTCAGCACAATGTGGGGTCCCTGGGGGTAGTGCTGTGGTGGGTCTGTCTCTTGCTGTGTTAGTTGCTGTTCCTACAAGCTTGTGTGACATGTGTAATTTGGGCTCCCTCTCATCTAGCAATGCCTGATTGCCCACATAGGGGTATCCGATCCATGAGTAACTTTTGTATGGCACTGTATACACATCTGTGTGGTTGGAATTCAGGCCTCCTCATGTGTTGTGTGGTTGCCTGGGGACACTGGCACACCCCCCCATCACCTGTTGTGTTTGATATGCAGTGTGAGTTTGCCTGTTTGTGTTTGTGCCTTTGCACCACTGCATTGGCATATCTTGAGTGTGCCATTGGCTGTATGTTGTTTGGTGGCTTTCCCCTGCTGTCCCTGGGACTCCTAGGTCATCAGTCAGCACAATAATCATGGTTTGTATGTCCCATTGATGCCATGGTATGGTATTTGTTCACCTGACATCTACAGTCTCCACAGGATATCTACATTTGTGTGTCCATTGGTGCAGATATATGGGTCAGCATTATGATGGTCACTTCTGTCATTGTGTTATTTGTGAATGTTGACAATGTGGGCCCCCATGGGTGATGTTTGTATGCACATGGCCAAAACGATGTTTCAGTGACACTGCACTGTTTGCCTCGACCAATCTATGTTGCTATGGGACACAAGCACTACTATGCCACTGATGTGTTTGTTGTTGTGTGACCAGGATTCATCCAGGCAGTTTGGCTTTGGCAGCTTTTACCATGACTACACTTCCCTTTTGGTCCCTGTGGTGATGGGGCTTTGGGCCCCATTGCCACACTGTTCAAATTGTGCATCAGCTATGGACACCACCCTTCCCTTTTGGTCACTGTGGTGATGGGGCTTTGGGCCCCATTGCCACACTGTTCAAAATGTGCATCAGCTATGGACACCACCCTTCCCTTTTGGTCACTGTGGTGATGGGGCTTTGGGCCCCATTGCCACACTGTTCAAAATGTGCATCAGCTATGGACACCACACTTCCCTTTTGGTCACTGTGGTGATGGGGCTTTGGGCCCCATTGCCACACTGTTCAAAATGTGCATCAGCTATGGACACCACACTTCCCTTTTGGTCACTGTGGTGATGGGGCTTTGGGCCCCATTGCCACACTGCTCAAAATGTGCATCAGCTATGGACACCACACTTCCCTTTTGGTCACTGTGGTGATGGGGCTTTAGGCCACATTGCCACACTGTTCAAAATGTGCATCAGCTATGGACACCACACTTCCCTTTTGGTCACTGTGGTGATGGGGCTTTAGGCCACATTGCCACACTGTTCAAAATGTGCATCAGCTATGGACACCACACTTCCCTTTTGGTCACTGTGGTGATGGGGCTTTAGGCCACATTGCCACACTGTTCAAAATGTGCATCAGCTATGGACACCACACTTCCCTTTTGGTCACTGTGGTGATGGGGCTTTAGGCCACATTGCCACACTGTTCAAAATGTGCATCAGCTATGGACACCACACTTCCCTTTTGGTCACTGTGGTGATGGGGCTTTAGGCCACATTGCCACACTGTTCAAAATGTGCATCAGCTATGGACACCACACTTCCCTTTTGGTCACTGTGGTGATGGGGCTTTAGGCCACATTGCCACACTGTTCAAAATGTGCATGAGCTATGGACACCACACTTCCCTTTGGTCACTGTGGTGATGGGGCTTTAGGCCACATTGCCACACTGTTCAAAATGTGCATCAGCTATGGACACCACACTTCCCTTTTTGTCACTGTGGTGATGGGGCTTTAGGCCACATTGCCACACTGTTCAAAATGTGCATCAGCTATGGACACCACACTTCCCTTTGGTCACTGTGGTGATGGGGCTTTAGGCCACATTGCCACACTGTTCAAAATGTGCATCAGCTATGGACACCACACTTCCCTTTTGGTCACTGTGGTGATGGGGCTTTAGGCCCCATTGCCACACTGTTCAAAATGTGCATCAGCTATGGATAGCACACTTACCTTTTGGTCACTGTGGTGATGGGGTGTTCGAGCCCATTGCCACAGTGGCCATGGTCTGCTTGCATTGTGGAGGCCACACACATTTATGTGTGACACATGTGCTAGGGGGTCACATTGTATGTTCAATGTCATGTTCAGTGTTGTAGGCATTTGACACAGACTACACACACTTGTCATGGTGTTGGGGGATGTAATTTTCTGTCATTCCTTATGTGGGAGTATGCTAGTTGTGTCATGCATTACCCGTCCTATGAGTAGGGGTGGTGTTAGTGGTAGGCATCCATCCCCCATGAGTGGGGATGGTAGTAGTGACAGGCATCCAGGCCCCCATGAGTAGTGGTGGTGGTAGTGGTAGGCAACCATCCCCCCATGAGTGGGGATGGTAGTAGTGACAGTCATCCAGGCCCCCCTGAGTAGGGGTGGTGGTGGTGGCAGGCATCTAGCCCCCCCTGAGTGGGGGTGGTGGTAATGGTAGGCATCCATATCCCTAAGGGTGGGGATGGTAGTGGTGGCAGGAATCCAGGCCCCCATGAGTAGGGGTGGTGGTAGTGGTAGGCATCCATCCCCCCATTGGTGGGGATGGTAGTAGTGACAGGCATCCAGCCCCCCTGAGTAGGGGTGGTGGTGGTGGCAGGCATCTAGCCCCCCTGAGTGGGGGTGGTGTTAGTGGTAGGCATCCATCCCCCATGAGTGGGGATGGTAGTAGTGACAGGCATCCAGGCACCCATGAGTAGTGGTGCTGGTAGTGGTAGGCATCCATCCCCCATGAGTGGGGATGGTAGTAGTGACAGGCATCCAGCCCCCTGAGTAGGGGTGGTGGTGGTGGCAGGCATCTAGCCCCCCTGAGTGGGGGTGGTGGTAGTGGTAGGCATCCATCCCCCCATGAGTGGGGACGGTAGTAGTGACAGGCATCCAGGCCCCCTGAGTAGGGGTGGTGGTAGTGGTAGGCATCCAGCCCCCTGAGTATTGATGGTGGTAGTGGTAGGCATCCATCCCCCATGAGTGGGGATGGTTGTAGTGACAGGCATCCAGGCACCCATGAGTAGGGGTGGTGGTAGTGGTAGGCATCCAGCCCCCTGAGTAGTGGTGGTGGTAGTGGTAGGCATCCATCCCCCATGAGTGGGGATGGTAGTAGTGACAGGCATCCAGCCCCCTGAGTAGGGGTGGTGGTGGTGGCAGGCATCTAGCCCCCCTGAGTGGGGGTGGTGGTAGTGGTAGGCATCCATCCCCCATGAGTGGGGATGGTAGTAGTGACAGGCATCCAGGCACCCATGAGTAGTGGTGCTGGTAGTGGTAGGCATCCATCCCCCATGAGTGGGGATGGTAGTAGTGACAGGCATCCAGCCCCCCCTGAGTGGGGTGGTGGTGGTGGCAGGCATCTAGCCCCCCCTGAGTGGGGGTGGTGTTAGTGGTAGGCATCCATCCCCCCATGAGTGGGGATGGTAGTAGGAACAGGCATCCAGGCACCCATGAGTAGTGGTGGTGGTAGTGGTAGGCATCCATCTCCCCATGAGTGGGGATGGTAGTAGTGACAGGCATCCAGCCCCCCCTGAGTAGGGGTGGTGGTGGTGGCAGGCATCTAACCCCCTGAGTGGGGGTGGTGGTAGTGGTAGGCATCCATCCCCCATGAGTGGGGATGGTAGTAGTGACAGGCATCCAGGCACCCATGAGTAGTGGTGCTGGTAGTGGTAGGCATCCATCCCCCATGAGTGGGGATGGTAGTAGTGACAGGCATCCAGCCCCCTGAGTAGGGGTGGTGGTGGTGGCAGGCATCTAGCCCCCCCTGAGTGGGGGTGGTAGTAGTGGTAGGCATCCATCCCCCCATGAGTGGGGATGGTAGTAGTGACAGGCATCCAGGCCCCCCTGAGTAGGGGTGGTGGTAGTGGTAGGCATCCAGCCCCCCCCTGAGTAGTGATGGTGGTAGTGGTAGGCATCCATCCCCTCATGAGTGGGGATGGTAGTAGTGACAGGCATCCAGGCACCCATGAGTAGGGGTGGTGGTAGTGGTAGGCATCCAGCCCCCCCTGAGTAGTGGTGGTGGTAGTGGTAGGCATCCATCCCCCATGAGTGGGGATGGTATTAGTGACAGGCATCCAGCCCCCCCTGAGTAGGGGTGGTGGTGCTGGCAGGCATCTAGCCCCCCTGAGTGGGGGTGGTGGTAGTGGTAGGCATCCATCCCCCATGAGTGGGGATGGTAGTAGTGACAGGCATCCAGGCACCCATGAGTAGTGGTGCTGGTAGTGGTAGGCATCCATCCCCCATGAGTGGGGATGGTAGTAGTGACAGGCATCCAGCCCCCCTGAGTGGGGTGGTGGTGGCAGGCATCTAGCCCCCTGAGTGGGGGTGGTGTTAGTGGTAGGCATCCATCCCCCATTATTGGGGATGGTAGTAGTGACAGGCATCCAGGCACCCATGAGTAGTGGTGCTGGTAGTGGTAGGCATCCATCCCCCATGAGTGGGGATGGTAGTAGTGACAGGCATCCAGCCCCCCCTGAGTAGGGGTGGTGGTGGTGGCAGGCATTTAGCCCCCCCTGAGTGGGGGTGGTGTTAGTGGTAGGCATCCATACCCCCATGAGTGGGGATGGTAGTAGTGACAGGCATCCAGGCCCCCCTGAGTAGGGGTGGTGGTAGTGGTAGGCATCCAGCCCCCCCTGAGTAGTGATGGTGGTAGTGGAAGGGATCCATCCCCCATGAGTGGGGATGGTAGTAGTGACAGGCATCCAGGCACCCATGAGTAGGGGTGTGGTAGGGTGGTGTTGGTGGTAGGCATCCATCCCCCTATGGGTGTGTATGGCATTGGTGTTGGCCATCCCACCCCTATGGTTCTGCTGTTCCTAGTGTACATTATTTGTGCATCCCTATGTGTGTGTGACATATTTCGTGTACGTGTAGTTTGTTTGTATTGTTGGTGTTTGACTTACCGTCTGCTCCGTACGCGTCCTTGCCGGTCCCGGTAATAGATGTAGAGTATGGGTAGGACCTGCGCAATGGGATTCATGCTTGGATCGTCTCGTTCGGGTTTCTCGTGTCTTCGACTCGTACTCGTCGTTGGCTTGTTCGTCTCGTAGCCGTGGATCGTCTTGTGGCTCGAAACGGAGCTTATGTACGGCTCGCCCGGATGCTCAAACGTGCCGGACGTAGCGACGGGTTCGGCGCGTACGGATTGCGCATCGTACTTGTCCGGGCGGAAGGTGCTGTGTATTTGCTTCCGTGCGGCTCGATTCGGCGTTCACGGATCCGGCTCGGGCGGGGAACAGGAGCTGGATTGGGTGAGTACGGCTCGCTCGGAAACTGGGTTGTTAGACGCATCGTACTTGTTCGTCCGGACGAGTGTACGAATCGGTCGGGAAACACGCATTCGGCTTGTATTTTTTCCGGACGAATACTGTTAGGTGCCCTACTGGCCGAGATCGGAATCGACCCCCTAATCTTGAATTGGCTCATCGCGTCCTGGGAAAGAATTTGGCTTCTCCATTTTGTTTCATAAATAAACAAACTAAAATTGGAACATTTCCTAAATTGACGCTTTCACTTGAGAAAAGAACGGCCTTCTTCTGCTTGTAGTAATGCAACTTTTATAAGTGAGACAGAATTGACTTTTTCAAATGGCAACAAAAGAATAGCTGATTTGTAACATTTTTAAACATTTTTTAAATGTCTTTTTAAAACCATGTTTTTAGCTGTTTTTAAGAACAATTTTAAATTGTCCAGATTTTAAGTATGGTCATTGTCATCCAATTTGGAAGTGAAGTGGGTGTTATGTTTCGTATTGAGGCCCTAATATAGACACGTTCATATATGTCGTATATGGTCATAATCGTATATGCCCTATTATGGTCATAATCGTATATGCCCTATTTTGGCCATAATCATCTATGCCCTATTATGGTCATGATCTCCTATGCCCTAATATAGGCATGATCTTTCACCTACATTAGTTCCCTACGGTACACAATGAACTCTGAGGGTTGAACGTTATCTAGTCTGTGGTTAGAACACTGCAGGATTTTTCCCGAACACAGGCCTACAATGTACTCATAAATTATGCATGAGCATTTACCAGCTACATCTCCCGCATAATATGTATGTACAAAGTTCACCCCTGACGTCTTCCTCATGTCTAACAAAGACCAATACAAACCATACTGAGGGACGAGACACTTTAGGGTATAAATACACCACATCTTGCCACGGTAGGATAGAGGGAACTGAGACTTCCATGCCGACACACTGACCAGAGACGCTGAGGCTCCTGCATGCAGTCGCTCCAGCTGACAGCGGTCAAACACAGCCCTTGCGGGGTGTCCAACTCGAGACCAGGACGGGGTCCCACACTCTCTCTATTCAGGTAATGGGGTTCAACTAAATCCTAGAAGGATTCTTGGCTCTTAGGCTTTTAGACCTACACACATGCTAGGTACACTTAGGTACATCTAGTTAGGCATCGTAGGAGTACGCGCACTTTTATAATGCATTTTATATATTCATGTATATAACCATTATTGTTGCAATATGGTAGAACTGTACTATCCTTTCACTTTTATCATACTGCTGATAATATATCTCTGCTATTGTCTGCTGGCTGCTGCAGCACATATATTTTACACTAGAGTAACAACTGTTCAATAAATACTTATTGAAGCGCCCAGACTGTTTATTCTGTGTAACTCTCTGAGACAAACCGAATAAGTAAGCACGAGTGACTGAGCGAAAAGTAGTACATTGTTTCCACGATTCTGAGGGATCAGGGTTGTCATGATATAAGGTTGTCAGAAACTAATCTCTCCCCGATAAGAGGAGATTGTAGTGGCACTGTGAGCTAGCTAATGCAAAACAGGCTAACATACGCGGTGGGGGTGCACAGAGCCAGTCTGCCACCAAACCCACAGTTTATGTTATCCAAACGCGCAGGTCCTGCATGGGTACTATAGGAACTACACGACACCGCATACAGCCAAGACCAAAATGACTGCAAAATTCCAGGACCTGGCGTTAGTACTAGCCAAGCAGGAGCTCACTAGGAACTGGAAGTCAACAGGGGGACCAAGGGTTGAAACATGGAAGAGTGAGCTTGAAAAATGTGCAAGTGCGGAAGGGAGGATCCTGTTAGCGAAGGTATAGCACCCTCGATAGAGCCAGGGCATGGGGGCAACTAGTAGACAAACTGACGGCACCTGAACAGGAACAGGAGCAGCCAGCTCCCAACGGCTCCCCACTGCGTGGCCAGACAATGGAGAAAGAGCAGGCTAGATAGGGACAGACCAGGACTAATCACTGAATTCCCACTTTGACATATGACATATGCGACCAAAAGATCCTACTGCAGGAAGATCCTTGGAATCAATACTTGTGAGGAGAGGACAATAAGCGGAAGCAGAAGCAACTCAAGAGGGAGGGAGGGGGGGAATGGGAAACTAGTTGAATAGTTGTGCATGGATTGCCAGAAATGCATTAGAGATGTACCTAAGATTCATTAAGAATGATATATATATATGTACTGTGAATGTTTTAAATGCCAATAAAATCTGGTTTAAAAAAAAAAACAGGAGGACTGTCCCCAGTTTACATATCATGGACACACCACTGGGTGATACAGGGTGTTAGGAAGAACAGAGTGGCGAACTGCCCCAACAGTTGGCGACAGTCCCTCTGTTGTTCAGGGGTCAGGACGGGGGAGAGGTTTACACCATCCACTGACCCATCATGTTCCTTAGCAGACAGGAGGTCAGGGAGAGGCTCAGTCTCCTCTTCCATTCCATCATCTGTCGCTAGGAGCATATACACTATGGACCTCTCAAAGTGAGGTTTGAGGCAGTTCATGTTTAGGACCCGCAAAGGGTTCCTGGAGACTGCAAGTCCACCAGATAGGTGACTTTACTCTTGTGCTCCACCACCTCAAAAGGCCCAGCCCACTTATCCTGGAGAGCACAAGGCTCTACTGGGGCCATGACCCACCTTTTATGGCCAGGCTGAAACTCAATCAGAGTGGCATTCTGATCATACCAGCGTTTCATCTCCTACTGGCTGGCTTCTAGATTCTCCTGAGCGAGTTGTCGGAAGCACTTAGTCTGGTTCCTGAAGTCTAGCATTTAGCTAAATATATGCTGGGGGGGTTTACCCGGAGCTTTCTCCCTGCCTTCTTTGACCAGACTCAGAGGTCCTCTTGCAGGATGCCAATACAGGAGTTCAAAGGGACTAAACCCTTGGGACTTCTGTGGTACTTCTCTGTAAGCAAACAGTAGGTATGGTAAGAGGATGTCCCACTTACACCTCAAGGGTTCTGCAAGACCCTTAATCATGCCCTTGAGGGTCCAGCTGAATCTCTCAACTAGCCCATTACCTTGGGGGTGGTAAGGAGTGGTGAACTTGTAGGTAACACCACACTCCTTCCATAAGGACATGATATACTTTGATATGAAGTTTGTACCCTGGTCGGATACCACCTTTCTGGGGAACCCCACACGAGAAAAGATCCCCATCAACGCCTGACTCACCACAGGGACCGTTGTGGTCCTGAGAGGGATAGCCTCGGGGTACAGGGTGGCATGATCCACCAAGACCAGGATGAAGCTGTTGCCCATAGCTCTCTTGGGATCCAGAGGCCCCACAATGTCAATACCAACCCTCTCAAAGGGGGTGCTGACCACAGGAATAGGTTGGAGAGGAGTTTTATACTTCCTCCCACTCTTACTACTTGCCTGGAAAGTCTGGCAGGACCTATAATGATTATCAGATTGCTTGCACATTTTGGGCCAAATGGAGTGGGTGACGACAAGACATTCAAAGGTCATGTCCTGCCCTAAATGCCCTGCCAAAGGCACATCATGAGCCAGACCCAGTAGGAAGGCTATGAAGTGCTGAGATACCACTAGCACATGGGCTGACCTAGGCTCAGCAACCTTAGACTCGCTATACAGGAGATTATTCTCTCAGTAAATCCAATGTGACCCAGACTGATCACTTGCTGCCTGGCTTGCAGCCTGTTGCTGCAAACCAACAAGAGAAGGGCATCCTGCTGCTCCTTGCAGAATTCCTCACAGGTGGGGTCCCCTTCCTACTGCCAATAGGTCAACTCAGGCAGTCCCCCCAGATTTGCCACTTGCTCAGCTGTAGGCTCCAGGGCGTCTCCTCAAGGTCTGCCTCCTCCTGGACCATGGGAACTTCAGGGGCTGGTTTCCCATGCCCCCTGCCTCTTCTCTTTCTGGCAGGAACCTGGGCCACTCTTCCAGGCTCCAGGTCCTCTTGATTGCCCTTACCAGCTGCCATGGACAGTGTCGTGACACATGCCCACTCAGGCAGACCGAACATCTCCATATGAGACCGGTGTTTTACCTTCTCCCAAGGGGAACTCTCCAGGTCATTACCAAGCAGACAGTCAACAGGCATGGCTGGTCTCACAACTACTTTCAAGGTACCTGAGACCTCACCACTCAAAGGGAACCTGTGTCACTTTGCAGAGGCACTCTGAGTTGTCAGCTGACACTACTGGATGAAGTACATTGGGGATCACCTGCTATTCAAACACCAGCCGACAACTGACAGATGGAACACTGGCCCTGGTGTCTCTCAGAGCCTTCACCCTATGGCCATTAATGGTCACCCACTGCCCGTATTTCTTAGTGTTTGCGGGCAGGTGGGTCCTTGGGACCATCTCATTGTCCCTTAGTGAGACAAGGGTCAATTCTTCTGGCTCCCACCATTCCTGTGAGTCCAACTCCTCCCCCAATGCTACACTAGTCAACCCAAGGGGCAGTGCACCAGTGGGTGCAGGTGTTAGGACACTTAGGGTCCCAATGAAGTGACCCACCTGTTCACAAGCAAAACATTTGCTGGGACCCTTCTCTGCAGGCTTCCCTGAAGAGACCCATGGCTTCCTACCATGGGAGGCTGGGGGCCTTTCCCATGGAAATTATTTTGGGGCCCTTTTTGGAACTCCTTTTGTTTACCCTTGTCCCCCCATTCTTTTGCTGGGGACCCTGCCCACCCTTGGGTGAGTCTTCCGCATACCCCTTGTGGACATGGGTGCTGACCCAGCAGTCCCCCTCCACAGCAAGCTTCCTGGGGTCAGTCAGCTTACCGTCAATCAAGTGCTGGCGTAGCTCTGGAAAACTATTAGCAGACAAGTGCTCCCATGCCATCAAATTATCGATCCCCCAGAAAACCAGTTACATGGCTACCCTTCACTAAGCCTGGGTGGAGTTCGCGGAGTTCCGTAGTGCAAAAAAAACTCTGCCATGTTACGCGAAGCTCCTCAAGCGGCGTAGTGCGTTAGATAAATGCTGTTTGCGATGATTTTCAGTGCCAGATGCTTGTCCGCATTGTGCAATCATCGCCAATGGCACCATGCACAGCACAAGCGGGCGCTGCTTCCTTTATGCCGCTCGAGTAGATATTTACTCGAGCGGCAGCTTTCTCAACACGAACCAACAGTTTCTCAACGTGAGCGGTCGCGAGCATACACGACCACTCGCAATGAGAAATCAGACCGCCCGCGTTGAGAAATCTCGCCGGGAGGTTGATTTTCCACGCTCGCGATCGCCAACTTGATGTTGACGATCGCGAACAAGGAAAAATCTCGCCGGGAGGTGGATTTTCCTCGCTCGCGCTCGCCAACTTGACGTTGACGAATGTGAGCGAGAAAAAAAACTCTGCTACGCTATGCGGAGCGGAGTTTTTTGGAACTCCGCGAGCTCCGCGTAACGCGGAGTGCGGAAAATTCCACAAACTCCGCGAGCGAAACGGAGTTCACCGCCCAGACTTACCCTTCACCCAACCATCCAGTACTCTGCAAAGGGAAGCAACATACTCACACCAAGTTTGTGACCCAAGTTTCTTACAGTTCTGTAGTCAATCCATACCTTCTGATCAAGGCCTCCTTCATGGGAGTATAAACGATCTTATCCTCCTCAGGAAAGGCTAGCAAGGTGTCCTTTTGCAGTAAAGCGGCTCCACAACCCCGCTCCCCAGTCTCTCTCAGGGACTCTGTGGGACCTCATTGCTACATCATACCCCTTGAACCACTGACTAATGTCATCACTAAGCACACAATCCTTGCTCACCTCCTTGGGAATATGCAGAGGTTTCTGCCTCTCTAAATTCCAATTTCTTTTCCTCCATGTCACTCTCTTTCCCCAACCTGAGCTTTGCGAGCTCCATCTCATGCACTCTGCTTCTCTCTCTGTTCTCCAGCTCCTCTGGAGGCAGCTCCTTTGAAGACACACTGCTGCCCTCACTGGAAAGCACCCTCCCTCCAGGCAGAACCAATAGCCCATCCTGCTGCCCATTTAACTTCTCTGCCTCCACCATCGGCTCCTCCATATGCCCACTGGCATTCCTTGATTCCAACCCGGTACTCAGCGCCTTTTGGTATTCCTCTTTTCTGGTGAGGCCTCTCACTGAGATCTTAAATTGCTTGCAGATGGATTTCAATTGTGGCACAGTGTAGGTTTCCACCCGATCTTCTTCAAACCCAGTATCCACAGATGCCATTGATGCTGGTTTAGACATGATGAAAATTGGCAGTTTACAAGTTGCAGAAAAGTCCCCAAAAAAAAGAAAATCACCAAATAGTATGTGGGTGCGTAATGGTCTGCACTATACTAGTAGTGTACACCAATCACTGTATGTTATGCACAAAAGCAAGTCCTAATCCTCACTGTTGCCACCAATGTTAGATGGGGGTCTCTAGTTGGAAATGGTGTGCACCTTTGTCCAAGTAGGGACCCTTTCTTCTAGTCAGGATAAGGGAGTTATGCCCTTAGGCAACCCCTTTCACCCCCTTGGTAGCTTGGCACGAGCAGACATGCTTGTCTCAGAGGCAGTGTGTAATGCATTTGTGCACACATACAGTAACACAGTGAAAACACTACAAATGGGCACCACACCGGTTTAGAAAAACAGGTAATCTTTATCTAAACCAAAGAAGAGCAAAACAACAAAAATCCAACATACAATAATCAAAATATGCACTGTGCAAGAAAAATCTCAAAAATGCAGTTCCTTGAAGTCGGTAGCTCTGTCCGGGGCTACCCCAGTGCTGAAAACAACCACATCCAACAGTTTTGGTTGACTGCGTCAGTGTTGACCGGCATTGGTATCAGAAGACCTATAAACAGTACTTTGGTTCCGGCCGACCACGTTGGTGCGGGCCGGTTGTGGCAACCGCTGCGGTTGTGGTGTGAAGTGGAGCGGTGCGGCGTGTGGTGCCCTCAGGTTGCGGTGCAGGCAGCAGCTCGGGGATGGTCATTCAGAGGCATCTGTTAGACCGTGGCGGCGGTGAAAGTAGGGCGGTGCTCATTGCAGTGCTGACAGGTCATGGTGCAGGCAGCGGAGCTGGTCGATGGGAGCTGGCATCAGTGGGCCCAAACTGCGGTGTGGGATGGGGCATTGCATTGTGTGACTTAGGAGCAGTGCCCCCAGAAAAGGTGGAAGCAGTGACGGTGATGTCAGCTTGCAGTGGCGTTATCGGTGAGACCAGGGCGGCGGAGTAAACCAAGGCAGTGCGGAGTGCTGTGCCCATAGGTCGCAGTGCAAGCAGCGTCTTGGTTGCATCGGTCATCACCGTTGGTGATACCGGAGTTGCGGTGTGAAGTGCGGCATGCCCTCTGTGGTGTCTTCAGATCACGGAGCCGGCAGCGGTGTTGGTGACAGCGTTGGACTGTGGTTTCCCTCTGTGCCAACTTGGCATGCACAGTCCCAGAGGAAGGTGAAGTCTTTGCTGTTCCTGAGACTTCCTGAACAGGGGGCAAGGTCTACTTCATGCCCTTGGAGACACTCAGCAGAAAAAGTTACAGAAAGTTCAGTCCCATCCTTTATCTGCCCAAGACAGAAGCAGCTACTGCAGGCCAACACAGCAAAGCACACAGCAAAGTGGTAGTCTCTCATCACAGCTACCCCAGCTCTTCTTCTTGGCAGGTTCCTTGATTCAAGCAAGTTCTAAAATTCTGGGGTCTGGGCCCCATTATTTATACCATGTTTCCCTTTGGTCTCTGTGCTTAGTCCAAACCAGTTCTGTCCGCTCTGGCCCAGCTTCCTGGCAGGAGGTGGAGACAGAATTGTGTAAGGCAGACCAGGCCTATCCAGGTGCAAGGAAATCGCCTCCCACTACTCTAAATGCAGCCCAGGTCTATTCAGCCCAGCCCTGACTCATCCTGGAAAGGCAGGATACACCTCAACCCCCCCCCAGTGGCTGTCTACAGTGAATGCACATCCCCAGCCCCTGTCACTCCAAAGCCAGTCAATCCACAAACCAGCAGAGGCACACAGGAGGGCTAAGCAAGAAAATACCCACTTGCTAAAAGCGGTATTTTCAAACACAGAATGTAAAAATCATCCTTCCTAAAAGATGATTTTTTATATTCTGATTTGAGGGATACTAAACTCCATCTTTCTACCTTGTCCCAATGGGAAGTTATACTTATAAGATGTTATAAATAAACTCCCATTCTATCCTATGGGACAGATAGCCTTTCCATAGAGAAAAACGAAATACACTGTATTTCACTATCAGGACATGTTATACACACCAGTACATGTCCTACCTTTCACTTACACTGCATCCTGCACACAGGAATACCTTGGACCTACCTTAGGGGGAGACTCACATGTAATAAAACGAAAGGTTAGGGCCTGGCAAGTGGGTGCACTTGCCAGGTCAACATGGCAGTAGAGACTGCGCTCAGGCACTGCAGTGGCAGGTCTGAGACCCCTTTTCAAGGCTGCTTGTGTGGGTGGCACAATCAGTGCTGCAGGCCCACAAGCAGCATTTGACTTACAGGCCCTGGGCACACACAGTGCACCGTACTAGGAACTTAGTAGTAAATCAAATAAGCCAATCATGGAAGCAGCACCAATCCATAGTAACAATTTACACAGAGAGGATATGCACTTTAGCATTGATCAGCAGTGATAAAGTGCTCAGAGTCCTAAAACCAACAAAAACAGGGTCAAAAACAGGAGGCCAAAAAGTAAAAAGGCTGGGGCTGAACCAGCTGAAAAAGCCAGGTCTAACAAGTAGCTTTATCATGTTTCAGAGGTTTGGAATTGTAAGGACAAATCCTCCCTACTGGTGAAGTTGGATTTAACATTACTGTTTTAGAAATGCCACTTTTAGAAAGTGCACATTTCTCTGTGCTTATAACTCTGTGTGCTTTGCAGCTTGTCTCCAATACACGTCTGGGCTGGGTGACAGCTATACTTTGTGTATTCCCCCTAGACAGCCACAACACAGGAAGGATAGGTCTGTCTGAGTATTCAGTACCTATCTACATATATCGGCATTCTGATGGACTTGCCCGGGCAGGATTGAAGGGAGGGGCTAACACTTCACTTGAATAGGCTTTGTCCTGTCCCCAAACAAAGGAGTGATTACTCCCCACAGATAGCCTTGCAGACAGGACTAGGTTGAAAGGGATCCTTGTGCACTTCAGAGAACTGCTTTGAAGTCACGCCCAAAATCAAAGGCACTTTTGGGTATAAGTACTGAGTCTCTGACCCCCAAAAATGAGACACTTCTGGATAATGAACTGAACCTTTCTTAAAAGAATTGCTGTGCTGCTTAAAGAACTCAAGTGGACTACTTTTCTGAACGACTGTTTTTCTTCTTGTTGCCCTGCTGCTTTTGGACTCTGCTGAAGGAAGGCTGGACTCTGCCTTCTTCCAAAATTATCTCCAAGTGCTTGTTGGCTTGCCTTGTGTTGCTTGAGACTCGAGGATATCAAAGTCTCTACCCCTTCTCCTGTGCCTGGCTCACTGGATTTCAGTGCATCTCCTGTCTGCGAGTAGCAGAACTGGTTCATCAACCCGGTTACAGGAGTATAATCGACACATCCCCATAGAATCAGCACTTTGCCTTCAGAGATCGATGAATCGGACAGCATTTTGCTGCCGTTGCAGCTTGCTGAGATTGACGCAACCTATTTGACAGTGTGGCAGAATCCGGCGCATTGCTCGATGCCTCTTGACTCTGGCACCCGTCTTGGGAAATGACGCATCGCCCTCAGTGCGTGGAGAAGATCAACACTTCCTGCGCCTGAGGGACTCAACATCAATGCATCTCGTTGCTTGTGCCCGGGAAAGGTACTTTGTTCACCGGTGTCTGCATTGGTCCTGTAGCCGGCCGGCGCTCCATCAAGGACAGCCTGAACTTTGACTTTGCCCCGGTCCAGCTCGACCCAAAGGAACCTTTGCTTGTAAGAGCTTTACTGTATTTATTGCTTTAAAATTCAAAATCTCAACTTCTATACATTGGATTTTTGTTGTTTTGCTATTGGTTTGTTTATGATATAATTATCTATTTTCATAAACCTGTGTGGGGTCTTTTTACAGTGTGTTCATTGTGTTAGAGTGTGTGGGTGATACACATATACTTTACACGTTGCCTATTTAGATAAGTCTGACTGCTCTGTGCCAAGCTACTCGAGGGTGTGCACATGTTGTCTCTTAGTGTGTATCTACCTTACCCTGACAAGAGTGGTGGTTCCTGCCTGGCCTGGGTGCATACTCTGACAACCAGAAATCCAGAAACCCAATTTCTAACACTCCTAAAAATGGCATAAAGACTGCATCCACTCCTGGTTTGCCTACCCAGCTTAAGGTGGTGGAGATATGGAAGAAATATTCATTTATATAAGCAGAACCTTATCAACCAACACTAGAGTTTCTGATCAAGCGGCATCTAAATCCTTCCGCATATTCATGATCATGTGGCATAAAGTCCTTGACAGCAGTACTCTACCAGAATCCTACCTTTCCGCAGCACCATCTCTATTGTGTATAAACTAGAAGATCAGGCTGGCAAAGCAAGGGGAAGAGAGTTAGGAATGATACTGTGTGTGGAGATAGATTCAGAGTCAGAAGAATGTTCCTTAACGAGTCAGATGTAGCAGCAACACAATTTACTTTCACAGATAATTTTTCAGTTCTTGCAGTTTCCCAAAACATATGGCAATTAACCCTTATTATCAAAGCCCTCTACTCATACCTTACAAGCATATGTCTTCACGCCCTCAAATGAGGTTATTAGTGTAATAAGCTTCCCAGCGTTTACTGCACAGTAAATATGTATATTTTATTTGTGCCCCTGCTTTAACAAAAATATAATTACACATTTTCTAGTGGAATTTTTCAGGAATAGGACATGGTTTGTTAAATTATCATCAAGTACTTTCTGCAATGTCAATGTCTTCAGTTTTCCATATTAGAACAGTCTCAAAATGAAATGTTTTCTGAAATGTCTTGTATTGCATTATGTCTTTCCTAGGAAAACTTGGGCTTTCCCAGAGTTCGAGATATGCATGGTTGACTCCCCCCCATGACAGCCTGAATCAATTCTCTAAAGTACTATGCTTATGTGATATTAGCTTCTCTCAAAAACCTACCCTTATATTAGCTTTGAATGAGGTCCACCAGTGAAGTGAGTTTCATAGTTCCTTTGCAAAAAAGTTCAAAGAAATAAATCCGCCTCTTTCTTACCAGAAATGTTCAATTCTGTTGAGTCTCCAGTCTTGTATCTTGCACCACTCACAATTCCCTGCCAGCTGCATGCTTGAGAATCTACTCAGGAGGGCAGAAAGCATAGACTGTGTGGGCTGCCCGAACTCACCAACCACCAGTCAAAAGAAAAACAGGTCTGGTGGTTTGGCCATTGCCCTTTTTATCTCCTTCAGTTACAAGACGTCAGCTGAGTGTTTGCATGTCAACATCTCGCAAGATCTCATTGCTCCAAACTTGTGGTTATATTCATCTTGCAGTCTGTCTGCTACCTCGAGGCCCAGGCCCTGGCATAATATCTGCTAGACCGTGACCATCCTTTTTGCCCCAGATCCAATGGGCACAGCGTCTAAAGTACTGAAGGTCAAAAGGGGCTTTACCAAGTAATAGTTAAGCATTTTGTCTGATATGAACGAAATGCCCCTCAAGGGCACCATTTTTTGAAAAATAATGTTTATTGACATTTTTTACTTTTGTGAGAGGGTCAGGTTACATCATGCCATGTGTAGTACAGGAAAAATAGAAAATTGCTAGCCAGCAGAACACAACAATGGAATAATCGACCAGCGGTAGTATGCATACATGAGATGAACAGGCATAAATTAAGAAATTTTAACAAACAGGCATATTCCGGATAGTGTGCTACATCATGTAACAGGTCAGGAGTTCCATAACGAACATCCGCGTGGAGGCAGTTTGTTTAGGGCACTCAAATGCACCATGACAGATCTATAGATATTGGAGAAAAGGAAAACGGGGGAAGCCCTAATACCCCTACTTCTCAAGGGCTGATCATATACTGAAAAATTATGACTGAGAAGCAAGAAAGGAGACAAACATTACTCAATGTAATGTACCACACCTTACAGTAGCCCTCTTTCAATATAAATAGAATGTGAATACTTGGAGGGATTCAATAAAAGAAGAATCTCTGATTTTTCAAGTTGTATCTATGATTAATTGATGTAATCATTAGATTGAGTAATGTTTGTATCCTTTCCTGCTTCTCAGATCTATAGATATTGACAGAAGATTGCAGGCTGACACCTGATGTCTACCCATAGCCCACCCTTGTTCAACACTGTAGACTCTTCCAAGGATGACATTAATATTACAGCCAATGGTCTGCCAGCCCTTCAGGATCAGTGGATGTTCTAGCAGAGCAACAGCTTCAGCAACATTTGCTCTGAAGGCAGAGATCTTTACATAGAAGATAGTATGTTGCTTTTACTCAACTCTACAAAGTTTCAGAGGTTTGTTTTGAAAAACAAAAAACAATGATCTTGGTGTACAGTGACTAATCTACTGCCAGATTTGAGTCATTGTTTGATTTCTATGCCTAGAATCGTCTGAGACAGCGTAATTTAGTAACAGTTGCCCTTCACTAAATAGGGTGGCACAATCAACACTGTGACTTGTAGCAGATAGAGTGTCAGTTTCAAAGGTGTCTGAAAGCAGAGTCAGCTGAGGCTCCATTGTCAGAACCCCTGTAGTTTGTTTCTCCACTGGAGAACTGCAAGTGTTGATGAGTGAAGTGCTAAACTTTGAATGACCCAGCCAGAACCTCTTCCCAACTAGGTCCTTAGGGGATCATTTACCCCATCAGGAATTGCACGTTCTATGCACTCACCAGGCCATTGATTTTGGCTGCTGAAAAGTATTGTTTTATCAAATTATTATTGTTTTAATTAGCGTCTGCCTAATCTAGTGACTTCGGGATGCTTGATGAGAAAAGGCTGTAACATTTGCCATCAACAGGGAAGTAAAAGATTGAATGACACGAACGAAGAATTACAGAGACTTGCAAGTTGGCAGGATAGAGTTTATTCACCAGTTTAGTGTTCTTTGCTATTTCAGTATGGACCTGCTCTTGTGAGTGCCTCTCATGATCACCAAGTTGCTGTGCTTCTGAGAAAATTGGTTGCAAAGCACCCCATACCTTTTGATGATAAGCAATTATATTTCAACACGATTCTGACTTTCAGAGAAAGAAAATAAAGATTGATCAGACCTGACGCCTCCCAAGATATCTAGCTGCAAGACTAATTTCTTGGCTTTTTATGCACTGTGATCTTGCAGGTTAGGAAATTGATAAAATTGAATCCTAGAAGAAGCCCTGTGATTTCACCACATCAACATATGTAGCAGATATCTGTAGCAGAATGTACATATGCCTTTACTGTTTCCAGGCATTT
Organism: Calotriton arnoldi; assembly: GCA_963921515.1. Taxonomy (NCBI): domain Eukaryota; kingdom Metazoa; phylum Chordata; class Amphibia; order Caudata; family Salamandridae; genus Calotriton; species Calotriton arnoldi. The sequence continues at coordinate 26,641 of CAWUFW010017297.1, forward strand.
ATGCTACAGGGGTTAATTGCCAAACAGACTAATTTCTCCAGCAGCTACCTGTACAAGATGCACGTGGTGGCTGATAGCACTATGTCTTGAGGTGTTGCAGAGGACAGGGGCAATGCTGGAGATCTACATGATCTACTTTGTATTAGAACATTGGAACGTTGATTGCTCCATTAAAGACAATAGAGTGCTCTGGGCTTCTACTGGCTGGTAGGAGACCGGAGAGCAACATTCCAATATTTTTTTTTCTTTTCACAGCTGTTGCTGTGAACAAAGGCCTCTCGGAGCCTGAGGGGATATAAACCCACTCGGACTCAGAGAGGCCTTTGTTTTTACAAATTAGAACATTCTGCCCTCTGGGGGCAGAATGTTCTGATAGCCTTAGAGCCCTAGTAGCGGGCTCTACCAGCTATTAAAGGCCCCCTCCCTTGTTAAATGCTTTGAACACTGTAGCAGGCCTCTAATGGCTGGTAGAGCCCCCTACGTAGGGCTCTAAGACTTTTTGAATTGGCTTTTACTAGACAGAAATGAGGCTAACCGTCTTAATAAATTGCTGCACCTTTTCATTCTAGTGAACAGTATAGTTAGCAGTGCCTCATGGGCCACCGTATAAAAGCGTGAATGATGTTTGCACTACCTAATATTTAAGATGTGTTTCATTAACATTTGAGTGACTAGCATGGTTTCGAGAGAGTTTACCATGTCTTTGGAGAGTGTACTAGAGAAGGGTTGCGTTCTCTTATCCATTTCGACTGAATTGGGCCATTAACAAAGTATGAATGTCAATTATTCTTTGATGAGTTAAATCATGATGCAAGTTGAACTGCTACTGAGATAAGATAGGAAGTGTTCTGCATGGAATGACACATGGTCGAACCTCATCACTGTTTTTTGCAATGTGTATGTTATTATATGTCAGTCATTCCTATAAATAACCTCACTATCTTAGTGATTGTTTCTTTGGAGTGAGAGTTCAAAGTAGTATTTCATTTTTCATCATAATAAATAAAGAGTGCTGTTCAATTGTTGACTGGATTTTTGATTTTTAGTAGTTCTTAGTTGTCCATGAAGTTAGTTTTCTCATGGCTCCCCAATTCTTTCTCAGACTCTGTTTTTGAGCATCTTTATGTTTCCTACTGTTTCCTGCTATTTAAGCTTCTCAACTTGTTCTTATTCGAGGTGTACCACAGTTTGGAAGGTCTCAGATTTTAGCCTTATTTTGTTGGGGCTTGGTTATCCAGAAAAGCTGTACTTTCTTTGTTAAAATGGTTATCATACTAGCTGCATTTAGGCATTAGTTTGCTTCTTCAGTTAATTGTACAAAGTGAGAAGTTTAACATCTACACAATATATTTTCTAAAGATTTTTAGAATATCTTTCAGTTTTGCAATGGTTTATGTTATGCAGCTTGTGTTACTGGAGTATTTCATTCGAGACTTGTTGCTATCTCATTATACCAATATTAACTAGTAAGTGTTTGTAAATGGATCACTTCTTTCGTGGACATAGATCAATTGTGTGACCAAATTTTAGTGTGAAAGAATTTTACCTATTTACACTCATTTATGTAGCTTTCATAAGTTCTTGAGTGCTTTTGATGTAGAGTTTTGTTTGAAATTATTAAAATCACAAACGACTATATAGATAGGATCGACATAAAGGTAGGGAGAACTAAGAATTGTAGACTAATCTATTGTTAGGAGAGGGATCCCAGTAGATTACAGAGCAAATTAAACATTTAGAACAAGCAAAATACAACCATCTGATAAAGGACCCAGGTGGCTCTTGACCTCGGGGAGAGCTAGTGTTGGCCAGTGTGTATGCATCCAGATGTCTGGCAGGGGGAACCCATGATCACTATGTGTGGTGTGCATGCTGTGTCCTGATTAGCTGGGTGTTCCTGACTACATGTGGTATCTAACTTGGTGGTATTTTGGGAACGTGTTTTGGCCAAAAGTGTTTTATTGGAGCCAATGTCCTCGGACCTGTTTGCAGTGTAACTGCCTATCTGAGGGATCGATCAGGATTTTCCCTGTCTGTGCGTTGGGCTGAGTGTAACCCCACCCGTGGCCTAGCAATCAGTAGGCCTGGGTTTGGGTTGCAGGGCTTCTGCCTCGGGGTTGATGCGGAAGTTTACTTGGGTGAATTTAACAGCAATGATACAAGTTTGTTATGGTGTTTACATAGAACATGGCAGTCACTGGTATCATATTTACTGACATTCTCATTATTATGCGTACAGTTGTCATAGTGTATATTGATATTGATTTTACTGGTATTGACATTGTTATGCGTTCAAAGTTTATGGTGTACATCAACATTGCATTTATTGGTATTTCTGCTGTTGTGCATGCATAGATCATGGTGTACATTGACATCGCATTCACCAATATTAACATTCCCCCCTCTAGTTGAATTTTCAACTAACTACATAATTTTCCTCGTATGTCATGACAGTCACATTATTCGAAACAGTATGTGTTGCTGTAGTATCTGCTTTTCTTTCCCTCACTATTTGCATATTACCTAATTTGAGGACTGCGTTTTTCCAGGAGGAAACCCCTATTTGTAGGAAACCACAGAACAGTAGTACAAAAATATAAACTGCAAGTAAATACGTGAAAAAAGTGGACACCTATAGGGGGATCCAAGAACAAATACTATGAAACCAGTCCTGCTTGGGGGCACTTCCCTCTTTCTTCATGTCATCTTGTAGACAATGTAGTGCTTGGATGGCAAGAGCGAGAGTTTAGTTTTCGAGATCATTTCCAGGAATTAAAGTACAACAAAAAGCACCAATCTTGGCACACACCCACCCTTCATTGCGGTCATCAAGTCCAGCACGTACCAATGTTGCATCACCATAAGGCGGATGGCTCTCAGTTCTTCCTTGATAGAGTTTAGGCCGAACTCAGTGTCCTTGATCATCTTCAACATTTCCCACCTAGTTATTTGTAACCAGCAGGCGTTTGCCTTCATTTGCAAGGTGAAGAAGAGTATCCACCCTCCTGCATTAACTTGAGTTTTGGAAAACAGTCTAAATTCTTCCGGAATGTCCTTGTACTGAGCCCAGCCAAAATAATCAACGGTTCTTCTTCTTCTTTGAGCCTTATGCAACAGAGTTGTTTTCTTCTGTAGCGGATGTTGGGACAACTCAGACAGATCTTCACCAAGGATGACCAGTGTTGGGTGTGTATGGCCACGAGGGTGCAGTGGCCCCACCACCTGGGGACAAGCTGGGTGTAGGCAAGCTTGGCGCACTGCCAATACATATCCATCAACATGAATGTGCCCCATTACAGTATTGCTTCAGAGCTCTCATTGGAACAAAGCGGTATGGTTCCTTTGTCACTGAAACACGAAGAATACAGTGTAAGTTTCCCTACAATTAGCGGTTGCCCCTTTCCCTCCCCCATGTGTACCTATTAATCTTGATATCCCAGATTTCTTGGCACAGGGTGTCTATGCTGGCGTTTGACCCCTTCCATGGGAATAATTTCCCCTAGCCTTGTCGAGGAGAGTGGCGCTGCTCTGTAATTCCATATCCGGGGTCCACTTGTAATTAAAAAAGTTGGGTCCAAATATGTTAAGGGCCACTCTGGGGCCGCAGACGCAGGCAGGAGCAGACGCATTTGTGCACTGGTGGGGTGGTCTTGCTACCTCCAAGACCCTCTTTTCTACGAAGTCTTTGGGCCAAACAGTGTCCTTTCCTTTAGTGGACCACCTATGCATCCTATCTAGTTCCATTTGAATGTCACTAGGTTCAGTAAAAAGGTACAGGGCAATGGGGCTGGTCCCATTCTGGATGATGTTTACTACTGCTCTATGGGGTTCTACTCTATTGGTTTGAATCTTGGCCCTAATCCTTCATAGGTACAGGTGGACAAGACATTTTTCTTTCTTAGGGGCTATCTCTTGGGATAAGTAAAGCCTGCCTGTGACTACGGCATGGGGTATAAGTGAACATATGGTGCACATCCTCTTCATGCTTTGAGTGCCCATGGTGGTCATGTGGTGATACCAGGTGTTGTGTAGGATTGCACTGTGTAGTGCGTGAGGAATGCTAAAGTGTGGTTCTGCATAGGTGTAAGTGAGGTGGGAGAGGTCTCTATGCTTTGGTTGCAAGAATGACGAAGTAGGTTTCATGAAACTAGGCATATTTCTGGCTCCGGAGGGGTGCAAGGATGTGTATAAGAATGCAAAAGTGCATATCCCGGAAAACATTCATAGGTGTTGGGATGGTCTTTAGTAGTGTTTACTGTCATCTGGGCATCCTGGGGTGTCTTGTCTTGGTGTAGTGCAAAAAAAAGAGTACATTTGCAGTCTGTGTTCCTGAGCAGTTGGTCTTGTTGACGTTCTTTTGAGAGTTCCGATTGAAGGAGCGGCGGGCGACTGTAACGATGGTCCACATGTGGCTCTATTGCAGACCTGTCCAAGACCTGTGGGATAAGAGGTGTCGCTTGTAGGTTAGCTTGGAAAAAATACATCGTTGGACAGTTTTCGGGGAGAGTTCCTGTGTTTTTCTTTTTAAGGGTACACTCTATGGGGCATATTTACAAGCCCCTTGCGCCACTTTTGCGCCGCCGTTGCATCACTTATGTGACGCAGCGGTGACGCAAAACATGCGCCACGTTGCGCAATATTTACAACGTGACGCATCTAGGGAGATGCGTCACGTTGTAAACCCCTGCGCCACATGAAACCTGCGTCAGGTTTCATGTGGGCGTTCCGTCGCAGGGTGGGCGTTCCCTCGCAGGTACGCCTCGTAAAAGTGACGCAGTGAAATCTACAAGATTTCACTGAGTCACTTTTTCGCCCATGCTGCGTCAAAACCCTGCGCCTGCTTGAAGCAGGCGTAAGGATAGACGCAGCATGTTAGGCATAGGGCACCCCGAGCCTTGCTGGAGCCGCGTCGCGCTTGCTTGGCCATATGCAAATCAGTCTGACCCTGTGCCTCATGGGAACAGTCCAGCCCGAACTGCCAAGCCATGTCTTCCCTGGACCGGAAACAAGCATCCTGGGACCGGTTTCTGGCTTACAGCCGTCATCAGCCAGGCTATCTTGACTAGCCAGAAACCGGTCCCAGGATGCTTGTTTCCGGTCCTGGGAAGACATGGCTTGGCAGTTCGGGCTGGACTGTTCCCATGAGGCACAGGGTCAGACTGATTTGCATATGGCCATGTCTGAACTGGGGTGGTGGAGTGAGCTAAAGAATGATGATGGATTAAACCCAGATCAGTTGACTGGGGGTGAGTGTTTGATTAGCTCAAGCGCTCCGTCCATCATCCCCTTTGGTATCGCTTTGTTCACCCTTAGTTGGCAGGGTATGCCCAGACGTGGGTCCCTTGCTCACTTTGCCACTGGATTCAAGCTAGCCTGGCTGATGACGGCTGACTAGCCAGAAACCGGTCCCAGGATGCTTGTTTCCGGTCCTGGGAAGACATGGCTTGGCAGTTCGGGCTGGACTGTTCCCATGAGGCACATGGTCAGACTGATTTGCATATGGCCATGTCTGACCTGGGGTGGCGGAGTGAACTAAAGAATGATGATGGATTAAACCCAGATCAGTTGACTGGGGGTGAGTGCTTGCAATGTTCAACACTCCGTCCATCATCCCCTTTGGTTTTGCTATGCAGGCCCACTAGCAGCATTTGACTTACAGGCCCTGGACACACACAAAGCACTGTACTAGGGACTTAGTAGTAAATCAAACAAGCCAATCATGGAAACACCAATCCATATTCACAATTTACAGAGGGAGCACTTGAACTTTGGCACTGATCAGCAGTGGCAAAGTGCCCAAAGCATCTAGACCAGCAAACAATAAGTCCAGCACACAGCAAAAACACAGGAGGTAGAGGCAAAAATACAGGGGAAAACCACGCCAAGGATGCCAGGTCTAACAACGGGGCTGTACCGGCAACAATTTACTAGTTACGAGCCCTAAAAAGGACGATGCGTCACAAAAACGCTTGACAATTGACAAAGGAAAATGAAATAGTAACAACCTATAACAAAGTGCAATGGTTAGTTCAGAGTACTACAAATTGATTTTTAGCAGCGAAAGAGCAAATGTAGAATTCTGATCTGTGGGAAAAAATAGTTAATATTTCATAAACTTACTATAATTCAAACATGCAGCATAATTGCAAAAATTGGAAAAATCTAAAAGAAACTAAAAGAGAAAAGATCCACAAAAAAAATCATTATTTTATCCAAAAAATCTTAGCCCCCTCCTAGCGCCTACAGCCCGAGGAGAGGGGATACTCTCTGTGGTACATGACTGACTGATGTACTTATAAAGCGCTCGATTGCCGAGGCGTCTTGGTGCTGAGGTGAATTCATACTGATGCAGAGACTCGCTTATCTAAACCTTTAAGGAAAAAGCCAGGTCTTAACCTGTTTCCTGAAGATAGACCTATTGGATTGTAATCTCAACTGTGAAGGGAGGGAGTTGCACAACTTAGCAGCTTGATGTGAGAAGCTCTTGCCACCCCATCTAAGGGGCATATTAACAAGGCGGCGTTAATGAATTATCGCCGCTTTAGCGTCCGTTTTCGGACGAAAAGCGGCGATAATTTTATCGCCGAATTAACAAGGACACGCTAGCGCGTGATTCCTGACTTAGCGTCCGTTTTCTGCACGCCTCCCATCGCATCGCTAATGAGATGCAAAGAGGGCGTGCCTGTGAAAACAACAGGGGGAAATATCGCTAACCCAGGTATCGCCATATTAGCAACGTGGGTTAGCGATATTTTAAATTGCGTTAAGTATGCCTTAACGCAGGAATTTAACGTCTGCTAAATTCCTGACTAAGGCATACCTAACATGGGGGGTGGATTGTGTGGCTAAGACCACAGGCCCTATCGCCAAGTATATCGCCGTTTCCCATGGGACATCGCTGAAAAACCAGCGATGTTCCATGTAAAACATCGCTATCACTGGAAAATTATCGCCTTTGCGCTAAGCGTTGTTAATACAGTGCTAGCATGGCGATAATTTCCAGCGATAGCCGGCGATAGGATTCCTCACGCTAACAGCGGCCAGCGATAATTATCGCTGCCGCTTGATAATATGCCCCTAACTTTTTTATTTTTGGAACCAGTAGCAGCCCTCTGTTGGCCGACCTCAGGCTTCGCAGAGGTTGGTACCAGGAAAATAGCTTTTGGATGTCCATGGCACCCCCTCCGTGGAGCGCCTTGTGCACCAGGCAGAGGGCTTTGAATGTTATTCTTTGCGGGATAGTGAGCCAGTGAAGCTGTCTGATACTGGCAGATGTGGGGTGATATTTCGGGAGAGCGAGCAGCACACGGGCTGCCGCATTCTGCAGAGATTGTAGTTTAGCAGTTTGGCCGTTATCTATTCCTAGGTATAGTGCATTCCCATAATCAATTCTGGAAAGTACAAGGGCTCCAACTACCGTTTTCCTGAGTGTAAATGGAATAAATGGCAGGATTTTGCGCAAAACTGTCAGGGTGAAGAAGCATGAGGAGGTTACTTGATTAATTTGCTTCCCACACTTCAGTTCGCTATCGAATATGAAGCCTAGGTTCTTTGCCTTGGTCACCGGGACCGGACAGCTCCCAGCCTCCGCAGGACACCATAGTTGATTCTAAACTGAGGGGCCCTTCCCAAACTCAATAACCTCGGTCTTTTCGGTATTGAGTTTAAGGAAGTTTGCGTTCATCCAAGCCATAACTGCATTAAGACAGTTACGGAAACGAGCCGCTGTAATGTCCACCCTCTGCATGACCGATACCGTACATGGAGCTAAGTGAGCCCAATAGTCTGTCAATATTGGCTTAGGGACAAAAATAGCAACGATTTGTGTGGAGAAAAAGGAACAACCTGACAACTATTGGCCCTCTGTGGCCAGACACAGGCCACACCTTATTTACCACAGTCCGAATTTTTTCCCTAACTTCCGAATTACACCCTATATCACACCCAGGGGTCGTGCGTACCTTCTGTTGTACCACCCAGTGGTCCAAGTGAAAAAATCCATCACTTCACTTCTTTCAGACACTATCACTGTTAAGGAACCTACAATCCTTATGAAAACTCCTTTAACTTAAAAATAAGGTCAAGCTGGTGGCCCTATATACACACCAAGGGCCCGATTCACAGAACTAACTTAAGACAAAATCCTAAACTTATTACCATTTTGGTATTCACAGAAGGCACTTACTCATTTTGGTATTCACAGAAGGCACTTACTCATTTTGGTATTCACAGAAGGCACTTACTCATTAATGAGTAAGTGCCTTCTGTGAATACCAAAATGAGTAAGTGCCTTCTGTGAATACCAAAATGGTAGTAAGTTTAGGATTTTGTCTTAAGTTAGTTCTGTGAATCGGGTCCCATGGGCCTAGGTGTACCCGTTGTGCAATCCTCAACGGTTCAAGCAAAATAAATAAGTGGTCCTATAGAACACATCAAAGGCCTATGTGTACCAGTTGTGTAATGCTCAACGGTTCAAGCAAAATAAACAAGTGGCCCTATTTAACACACCAAGGGCCTAGGTGTACCAGTTGTTAACGCTCAACGTTTCAAGCAAAAAAAAAAAACACCTTCACCTTCTCTAGCGTGCTGACTAGGGAAAAAGTGACCTACGCACTTGTCCTAGTTTGCCACATGCTGGAACTAAGGATCAGATGTAGTCTCTTACCCTTGCGATGGCGGCCTCTGAACAGACGTTCACCCCGCTGATTCAGCAGAACTTTTAATCAATTATGGTTTCTGCTCACTGATCTTGCTGCGCAGATGTGAATTAGTTCGGGCAGGGCTCCTTGTCCTTCAGCAGCAGTCGAGCTCAATAAACCAATGTATCCTATCTAGTCTCGCAAAATGTTACTCAGATATGAATTTACCTTGAAAAAATTAAAAGACAAGAGGCGTTTGGCAAAACAGGAACAAGTTGGTTTAATTAAATGCAGTGGCCGGAAAAGCATTGACAGAGTCGCGTCTGAAGACAGTCTCAGCATACAGAAGTTGTGGCTGATCATATATACAGTTTGTGAGGTACAATAAACCAATTTCATATTCTTAGAGAGAATGTTGGTCCGGGCCTAGATATAAATCAAGAACACAACCATCTGATATAAGAAACAGGTGGCTCTCGACCTCAGGGAGAGCTAGTGAGGGCCAGTGTGTATGCGTCCAGATGTCCGGCATTGGGAACGCATGATCACTACGTGTGGTGTGCATGCTGTGTCCTGATTGGCTGAGTGTTCCTGACTACATGTGGTATGTAACTTTGTGGTATTTTGGGAATGTGTGCCTGTGGCCATAGGTGTTTTGTTGGGGCCAATTTCCTCTGGCCTGTTTGTAGTATAACTGGCTATCTGTAGGATCTATCAGGGTTTTTCCTGGTTGCACATTTGTCTTCTGTGACCTATCAATCGATAGGCTTGGGTTTGGGTCGCAGGGCCTATCTGACCAAGTATCTCATACTCGGGGTTGATGGGGAGGTCATCCTGGGTGAATTCGAAAGCAATGATACGAGCTCATTATGGCGTGTACATAGAACATGGCAGTCATTGATATCTTATTTACCGACATTCTCATTATTAAGCGTACAGTTGTCATAGCGTATATTGGTATTGCTTTTACTGGTATTGACATTGTTATGTTCACATAGTTTATGGCGAACATCGACATTGCATGTATTGATATTGCCGCTATTGTGCATGCATATACCTTGATGCACATTGACATCGCTTTCAAAATGTTGCTCTGATATGAATTTACCTTGAACGAAATGAAAAGACAAAAGGTGTTTAACAAAACAGGAACAAGTTGGTTTAATTAAGCCCAGCATCCTGGAGAGCATCATCAGTCGTGTCAGAAGAAGACAGTCTCATTGTACAATAGTTTTGGCCGATCATACATACAGTTCATGAGGTACAATAAACCGATTTCACATTCTTAGAGAGCATGTGGGTCCGGGCCTAGTAATACAACATGAATACAACCATCTGATGAAGGACACAGATGGTTCTCGACCTCGGGGAGAGCTAGTGTGGACCAGTATGTATACATCCAGATTTCCAAAATGAGGAACACGTGATCACTACGTGTGGTGTGCATGCTGTGTCCTGATTGGCTGAGTGTTCCTGACTACATTTGTTATCTAACTTTGTGGTATTTTGGGAATGTGTGCCTTTGGCCAAACTTGTTTTATTGGGGTCAATTTCCTTGGACCTGTTTGTAGTGTAACTGCCTATCTGTGGGATCGATCAGGGTTTTCACTGGTTGCGCATTTGTATTTGGGATGAGTGCAACCCCACAAGTGACCTATCAATCATTAGGCCTGGGTTTGGGTTGCAGGGCCTGTCTTATCACATATCTCTGACTCTGGGTTAATGGGGAGGTCATCTTGGGTAAATTTGACAGCAATTATACAAGTTCGTTACGTCTTATACATAGAACATGGCAGTCATTTATAGCATATTTACCGACATTCTCATTACTATGCGTACAGTTGTCATAGCATATATCAATATTGCTTTTACTGGTATTGACATTGTCACACATGCATAGTTTATGGTGTACATCAACATTGCATTTATTGGTATTGACATTGTCATGCATGCATTGCTTATGGTGTACATCGACATTTCATTTATAGGTATGGCCACTGTTGTGCATGCGTATACCATAGTGTACATTCACATCGCATTCACTGATATTAACAGTCTGAAGGTCCTGAAAATAACTAGTTGGGATCATCAAGTTTTAAATGCAAAGCTGTATCTTTGAAATAAATATTTACTGTACAAATTATATTAAAGGAAGAACAAAATTGACCAGTGAAATATGTTACTGATTTTTTAAATTATTAGATAACCATGTGTGTCTTACAAATTAAATTATTTATAGGATATGAAATAAACCAGAAATAATGTAGGGTTATGATGAAGTGGTTTATTAGTTACTAGTTCTCTTTTTGTTTATAGAAACTGAATTATGAAATGATAGAAGAAAATGAACTGTAGAAAAAGGATATATAATAAGCTGATTCTTTATTGATAACAATATTCATTATAAACAGCATAGCACAAGCTCCTTCTTGAAGGTCTTACAAGAACTACAATTTGCTGGATTGAAGGTTGAAGGTTGAGCAAAAAAAGAAAAATGATTACAAAAAAATTAAAGAGTATATAAGTTATCAAAGATGAGATCTACGCGATTTTGAAAACTTTGGTACCAAAATGCATTCTATGGGGCAAAAAATGTTAGACCACACGAATTATGAGCGTTTGTGCCTGTTAACGGGGAGGGCTCATATGATTTGCACAAAGATTACAAAGGGTAGTTTTTGAACAAATTTGAGAGATTTGTATTTTTTTAAATTAATGAGATTAGATGGGTGGTGCCATTGATTTTTCAACTCTCAACTCTACCTGGCAACTCTTGACTGTCAGGATAGGACTGGCTTTTTGTTTATTTTAACATATGTCAAGAACGAGCAGAAGACCTCTGAGAGTCTTTAGGATGAGTGATTAATATCACTCTTGCCAATTGCTGTATAATGAAATAAGAGTGACCCATTAAAGCCTCTGTCAACTTCTGCTCCAATCAATCAAGTGTTTGTTAAGTGCAACTACTCCCCTGGGAGGGTCTCAAGGCGCTAAGGGGGGGGGGGGCACAGCTCCTTGGCACTCACGGAGATACGTCGAGAGGCCAAGTAGGTACTGAGGTCTTCCAGGGCTCACCAGGGTTCGTGCAGTTGCCAGACTCTCATGGTGATTTTCCGAAGAGCCAGGTCTTGAGATGGTGTCTGGCGGAGGTGGAGAGGGAGGGTGTTCCATGCCTTGGCCGCGAGGAGGGAGAAGGAGCGCCTTCTTTTCTGGTCTTCTTGATGTGCGGCACTGTTGCAAGGGAGACCTGGGCTGAGCGGAGGGATCTTTGGGGTGCGTGGAACGAGAGGCGGTGGTTCATGTAGGCAGGCCGGTGTTGTGGAGGGCTTTGTGGGCGTGGGTGAGAAGCTTGAAGGTGATTCTCTTCTCAACGGGGAGACAGTGTAGTGCCCGCAGGTGTTGGGTGATGTGGCAGTGGCGCAGTAGGTTAAGGACTAGTCTGGCGGAGGCATTCTAGATGTTCTGGAGTTTGCGGGTGAGGTTCTTGTTGATTCCGGCATAGAGTGCATTGCCGTAGTCCAGTCTGCTGGTGGTGATGGCATGGGTGATGGTTTTCCTGTGTTCGAGGGGACTCCAGTTGAAAGTTTTTCATAGGAGACGGAGGGTGTGAAAACAGGTAGAGGTGACGGCATTGATCTGGCAGTCCATTTTGAGTTCGGAGTCCAGGATGATTCCGAGGTTGCGTGTGTGGTTCGTGGGTTGGGGTGGGTGGGTTTCCGAAGGCGGGGGGCCACCAGGTGTCGTTCCAGGCTTCGGGATGTGGGCCTATGATGAGTACTTCGGTTTTGTCTGTGTTCAGTTGTAGGCAGCTGTTCTTCATCCACCTGGTGACAATAACAAGCAACATGCAAGTTATCATAGACTCAGGTTAGTGGCTGATCCTTCAGATGTTCAACACATCTGAAATTGCTACTACAGCCTAATTACACTCCATGAAATCCTGCTTCTGCTACTCCTGACTCAAAGTACTGCTTTTGTCAAGTACTGGTCATGTCGAGATAGATTACTGCAGATAATCTTTGAAGGGCTACCATTCAAAGTGAGAGGCAAAAGTTCAAGTGAAAAATCATGCTCTCTGTCTCATCTTGGCCCCCAATCAAACAACAGTTTGAAAGTAAAACTATAAGCCATGTGCACAAAGCTCTCCATGAGCATGCACTCCTACTTATTCAAAATGATGATGTCTTACCGGCAGGTCCAGATGCCTCCCAAAACAGGCTTTATACTAACCCGCTGAGCTACAAATATTACAGCCTTATAGCCCCCCAGTGCAGGATATAACAGCCATTATAGGTTGCCTTCAGCGTTAAAGGTTTGAGCCGAAGGCGAGTGCCTTTAACGAGGGAGCGGGACTTTAATCCCGGTATAGCCCAGCTACGGAGGGCTATAAGGCTATTAGAACATTCTGCCACTAGAGGGAAGAATGCTGTAACAAATAAAACAAAGGCCTCATGGAGCCCAAGGGGATTGAAATTCTCTTGTTCACAGCAATGGCTGTGGACGACAACATTGGAATGTTGGAGCTCTAAGGTTCTACCGGCCGCTAGAAGCCCGGATCACTCCTTTGTTTTCAGTGGAGCTCCCAACATTCCAATGTTTTAATTTGAGAGTAGTCTGCTCTGTATAAAGGCTCCTCTCTCCAGAACTCCATCCCGGCATCCCTTGATCTCCATTATGGAATAAAGGAAAACTCCGAAGATGCAGCTTTTCAGACATGCTTATAGATTACAGCTGACTGCTCCTGCACAGTAAGTGCCAGCGGAAAACAACATCGGATGAATACAACCTCTCGCACCCCGACCACCAGTAACCAGGCTTTTCCTCATTTGCAAGACTCAGTCTCACGGAAGTGTCAGAACCACATAAAATAAATACAATCAATGTCTTTTCAGAACAAGAAGGACAAGCATGGAGAAATTCCATTACCTTCTGAGCTCATTACCTGTGCAAAATCGGACATCTTTACTCATTACATTTAGGAATTTGAAACGCGTTCTATTCTTTTGTAAAATTGTTGAATAATGACTCTCAATGACGAAGTGGATGATTAGAGAGTAGAAAAGCACTATAATTGTAATTCGTTTACAAACAAGGCTTCCTCCTCTTCCAAGATGGGCAACAATTCCCGGAAGCATGAGTGGATAGTTGGCTTCTTTCCTATAATCCTAGTTTTCTCTGAACTGACGCCGAAAGTGGCATATAACTGCACGACTTTTTGTGTGAAGTAATGTTCACTAAAAGCTGTTAAAATCAGCAATCCCTTTTCTTTTGGCTGAAAGTTACCATTCACGTCACCTGCTCCAGAGCAGAGGCACACATGCCCCAAAATGCTACCCTTAGCAAAATTTAACATTTGCCAATTTCCTTGAATGAAATGTCTGAAAACAAGAGAGTGATTCAGGGTCTAGCTCAGCCGCTGACATCTTCAGGAAAGACAGTTAAAGTGTGTAAACAGAGCGAGAGGCAGGTTATGAATTCTGTTTTGTGCTCTTATAAATGGTAGGCAACTGTCCCAAACACATATCCATCCTTTGACGTTTCCAGAGTGAGTAAGTGTACTGAATTTTCATATGATGTTTTGCTTTCAGCTGTATTTTACATTAGCCTCTTCTCTTCATTTTATATGCTTTTTTCTGAGATAAATACCAAGGAAACAGAAAGAGGTTTGAGAGTTAAGTCATTTATTGTCCTTGTATTTCCAAGACTGTATTGTTACTTTACTGTTTATCAATCTGTGATATGAATTATTGATGTTTTAAGCTGCTACGCACCGATGGGTAGAAATTGCTAGAATGTAGAGTACTTATCGTCGATAACTCATACTGTTACAAATATGTTCAATGTTCTGAGATACTTCTAAACAACCCTAAAGGCGTTTTGAACACCTTGTAACTATTCAGCTCAGCAAGCATGCACAATGCAACAGGAGGCAGCAAATTGGGGAGAGGGATGGTAAATAATTCATGAGAATGTGCACGCGCACTATAAAGTGTTTAATGATAAAATACACAATATTTTCCCCTAAGTAAGGCGCAGAGCTTCTCAATGATGGCCAGCGGTATCGCATGAGAGCAGAGGAAAGAAATCATTTGTTTTCCTTTAAAAATAGTTTTTCCTCTAAAAATGTTTATGAAGGTACATTGAAGGGTATTTTCTTTCGTGCCAAAAATGTTTCTTCTTGTGAGATATGCGCATAGCCTCGAACAATGCTTCACAACATCTATCAATTGATTGGGATAAGAAAATAATTGTCATGTTCCTATCATGCCACTTTTTTGTACCGCAGCCTGCTAAACTGGCCTAGCTATAGATAGGTAGCTGTCAATAACTGGTTGTTTTCCATCAAGGCATTTAAAACACATGCCAATACAGATGGCATTCAGGGGGGAGATTCCCGTTTTTATAATCCAAACCAGCTTTAATTTAGCTGTCTCCAGCCTAAAATTACCTTCATGCCAATGCAAAAATTGGGAAAAACAAAATACCCTGATTTTGTTTTTAAAATCTCACTTTTGGGGGCGTGGCCAAGATGGCGAGCGGGTAGGACGTGTTTCACATCGTCTCCCCGCTCCCGAGTGCCCAACCCGGCCCGCAACAGCACATCGCTCCCTCCGGAGGTCCGGATTTGGGGGGGGGGACATTCCTCCGGCCCGTCGACATCACCAACACCCAGTGGTTTGAGACTGGGGGCCGGCCTGGGGCGACAGCGGGTCCCGCGAGGCAGCAGGGTGAAAATGGCGGCCGGACCAGGCCGGGCTTGTGGAGGCCGGCGGCAATAAGATCCCAGCCACGGCAGAGACAGCGGTCCCGAGGGGCTAGCCGTGGAATCACCGGCGGCGGCGCGACCAGGTGAGGAGCTTGGCGGTGGACCCGGCGTGGAGCACGGCGCTGAAGTGGTAGGTGCGGACGCCGGGGAGCAAGGAATGCGGCGAGGCCTAGTGGGCCGCACACAGCCCGGGACTGGGAGTGCTGGCAGCGGCGCCGAGATCGGCAGAGCGACGGAGGCCCTGTCGGACGGAGCTTCGGCCAGAGCTGTCGACTGGCGCTAGCGGGCAGGGACAGGGTCGGAGTCCGAGCTCAGGAGCCGCAGTGTCGGAAGGCGCGCCCCGGGAGGCAGGCGGCACGAGTGGGCCCGGGATCGGGCTCTCCGACACAAGAAGGAGGCAGCAGTGCAGGAGAACCCGGAGGTCACTGTGGGCCCGCAGAGGGAGGTGCCCTCTTGGTCTTAGAGGCTACGAAACCCCGGCGCCGGTGCGGATCCCGCGCGGGGCTGCCCCCTCCAGCGCCAAGAGGAGAACGGAGCGGGCCGCACATCAGGGGGGCTGGAGCACCAGAGACCCACACGATTGCAGGCACACCAGGAGGCCTATCGATTGCTTGCTGCAGGAGGCCCAGGAGCGGTCTGTTCAAAGGCAGGGCCCCGGTATTGCATAGGGGCTTGACCATACCCCAGATACAGGAGTACTAGGGACCTCCAGACCCACCACCTAGGACAAATCTAGAGAGCAGTACAAGAGTAGCGACTGGAGGGGTCGTCGGGGGCCTCAGCAGTGGAGCATAAATCGACCGAGAGGAGCGAGCCGCGTGAAACAGCGGCGTATCAGGGGCGAGACTTTGCAGGCTCGGCCGGGGTTTTCGACCGGCGGTGACACAAGGACAGGGGCGGTGGATGCAGTGACGCCTAGGGCGGCCGAGAGGAGGGGTCCCTGCCTGTGGACTCGTGCTCCTTCGTCTGGGGGCTACTGACCTGCGGCCCGAGTTGCCTCCGGCGGGGCGCGCGGCGGAGCCCGGAGTGGGGGGGCTGCCGCGAATTTACCCAGAACAGCGCCCCAGAAGAGCGAAGTGCGCCAGGGCCTTGACTGGTGGCCGAAAGCGGGAGAAATGGAGTGACGGTCAAGAGGGGCTTCACCAGCGGCTGGGACCCCTGCCAGGAGGGAAAAGAAGACGGGGCATGCCGGAGTGGGGAAGAAGGATAGACCACTTCTAGAATCCATACGCCGCGAGCACCAGAGGCCCCTACACTGAGAAGAAAAAGGAGGGGATCCCCCCTATTTCCAGCGGCCCTTGAAGAGGCGCTACCCACACAGCCAGAGACCGGGGGGGGTCGGTACGGGCGGGGACGCCGCGGTGCCGGCTGGAGGAGGTCCACACTCCTTCTTGAGTGTGCCATTTATGCGCCCCAGGGTGGGGTCGGCAACCAGAAACGACCCCAAACCACGGTGCGATCCAGCGATGACATCAGTCAAGAAGAAAGGGGAGAGATCGGTGAAGGAGATGCTCACTAAAAGTTCCATTGCTGGCGAGAGGGGAAGTAAAACACCCCCGGCCCCGGGGACCCCCGCGGGCTCCGAGGACGGCGAGGTCCCGATCACCCGATCCTTTCTAGAATGCCTATTTAACACCCTTCGCGAGGACTTTCAAACGCTCAGGTGCGAAGTAGCAGGAGAGGTGAAAGAAATCCGCTGGGATGTCGACGCAGTAGGGGAAAGAGTTGCAGCGCTTGAAGATCGAGAGCAAGCCGCGGGCGAAGAGCTAGTGCAACTTCAACAAGAGGTCATTCGCCTCCGAGATCAACAAATAGACCTACAAGCCCATGCGGAGGACCTCGAAAATCGCTCTAGCAGAAACAACATCCGCGTCAGAGGGGTCCCTTCGAAGACGGAAGGGCCGGACATAACCCGCTATTTACAGGGGCTGTTTCGGGACATTCTAGGGGAATCGCCGGACTTCGAAGTCCGCATTGATCGGGCTCACCGGGTGGGCTTGCCGAGGCGGGCCCCTGCTCCCCCTCCGGACATCTTGGCCTTCCTCCCAGATTACCTTCTCAAAAAACGCATATTGAGAGAGGCACGATCGAAACAACCCCTCAGCTATCAAGGGCACTCCGTGGCTCTCTACCAGGACCTCGCCTCCATAACGCTTCACAAGAGGAAGGCCTTCAAAGCAGCCACTACACATCTACGAGAGCAAGGGGTGCCGTATTCCTGGGGCCACCCTTTCCGCCTCATCTTTAAATGGAATGGCCAACTCCATCAACTCAGGTCCCTCCAGGACACATGTAAGATCCTTGGCCTGGAACCGCAACACACAGATGAGACACCTGGGCCTCCGCGGAGACCCTCCGGGGCCAGATGGCAACGAGTGGGACATCGACGCTCTCCCAAGTCAGAGGCACGGCCGGATCCGAACACTGTGGCACAGGAGCGACAAGCAGCCCTTGCAGCAGTTCAGAAAGACACCGCCTCAGTGACCTGCCCTTAGCTTTTATGCAAGGAACACACAGCACTCACATTGCACGGGCTGGGGGGGGCGAGAGCGGGGAGCCAGAGTGACTTGGTCCACACACACACCCCGATTTTTGCTCTCCAAATGCCCACATCTCGAGATGATGGGCGCTGGACATTGATGAACTTGGGGTTTTTTTTGGTTGGGGTTAGGGAGGGTTTGGGTAGGTTCTGGGAGGGAGGGAGGGGGGAGATAAGGGGAACTTGGGGCACGAGCGGGTTAGAGTTGGGGGTACGGGAGGGGAGGGTGGGAAGAACCGATGTGTGGCCAGGGGCGGGGTCCGCCCATCATTCCGCAACACAAGGGGCTGACTACAGGGCCTGCGACCATCATTATGCTGCTGAGGAGATAGCTTCCCCCCAGATACAGCACTCTCCCGGTGCCTGCCTCTCATGATAACTCACACACTTCAAATTCTCTCCCTTAATGTGAAGGGGCTGAACAATCCCATTAAAAGAAGGGCGGTACTGTCCTACCTAGAAAACTCGGGGGCGTCTGTGTGCCTGCTCCAGGAGACTCACCTCCTCCCCAAAGACTGGCACCGGATGAGGTCCCAAGCCTTTCCTCAACAATTCTATTCCTCCACGTCGGAGAAGAAGGCCGGGGTAGCCATATTAATTGCCAGGTCATTTCAGGGTACGGTGGGGGATAAGGTGGCAGAGATAAAAGGCCGTCTCCTTGCCCGCACACTCTGGGTGGGGGGGATTCCTCCGGTGGTGGGCTCCCTATATGCTCCCAACACAGGTCAAGAACAATTTCTAACAGCGGCACTGTCGGAGACACTTTGCACGCACG
This sequence comes from Calotriton arnoldi, assembly GCA_963921515.1. Lineage (NCBI taxonomy): Eukaryota > Metazoa > Chordata > Amphibia > Caudata > Salamandridae > Calotriton > Calotriton arnoldi. The sequence goes on from CAWUFW010017297.1 coordinate 45,360, forward strand.
CCAAGAGGATAGTGGTGGGAGGGGACCTGAAACTAGTCATGGATGCGGAAAGGGACCGGTCCGGGCAGAGATACGGACAAACAGGGGCGCTATCTGCGACAGGAAAGGCCTGGATGAGAGATAGGGGCCTGGAAGATATATGGAGGGTAGCTCATCCACACACTACGCAATACTCCTACTATTCCCATGCACACCGTACCTACGCCAGGCTAGATCACTTTATAGGGTCTACTGACCTGACACCCCTGGTCGACACGGTGACCATCACCCCGGCGGCGATCTCAGATCACGACGCAGTGACCATGACTCTTTCAATGCCCGCCATGCGTAGACCGCCGGGGAGATGGCGACTCAAGGAAAATTTACTGCAGAGGCAAGGGGTGTCTCAACAGCTCCACACATGTATCACTGACTACCTAGCAAGGAATGATACTCCCGGTACACCCATCACGGCGCTATGGGGGGCTCTCAAGGCTGTGGTGCGGGGGGAGCTGATCGCCATCTCAGCGGCCGACGCCAAGGAATGCAGAGACAAAAGGGAACTGCTTGCGGCTCGGGTGCTGGAGCTGGAGCGGATACACAGCCGCACCTGCGCTCCCAGGATATGGCGTCAAGTGAAAGCGGCGAGGGCACAGCTGGCAGCACTAGATCTGGACAGAGCCGAGTATGCGGCCCTCCGGCTCAAACATACTTACTATGTAGGGGGCGACAAAACGGGACGTCTCCTAGCTAGCAAGCTTAGGGCCCGTGTCCAACGCGCAAAGATATCGGCGCTTCAGACCACCGGGGGGGAGACAGTGGAACGTGACGAGGAGATAGCGGAAGTCTTTAAGGGCTTCTACTCCACCCTATACAGCAAGGCCCCACACGCATGTGACGAGGGGGAGGCCTATCTCCAGGGAGCCGCCACAACGGCATTGGACTCGGTGGGGGTGGAAACACTGGATGCGCCCATTCGCACGGAGGAAGTGATAGGCGCCATCTCCCGCCTCAAACCATTGAAATCGCCGGGTCCAGACGGCTTCTTGGTGGGTTTCTATAAAACCCTTTGCCCACTTCTTGCACCTATCTTAACACGCCTTTTTAACTCCTTCCAGGGTCCCGGTACCATCCCTTCTGATATGCTGGCCGCCGATATCGTTGTTATCCCTAAACCCGGGAAAGATGTGACTCAATGTAGCTCCTATCGCCCGATTTCCCTCCTCAACCTGGATCTAAAGCTTTTTACGGGGATCCTGGCAGCCAGGTTGGGCCCACGCCTACCTGGTATTATCGACCCGGACCAAGCCGGCTTCATATATAACCGTCAGAGTAGTGACAATACCAAGCGAATACTACACTTGATAGATAAGGCCCATCGTACTAAAATGAATGCCTTGCTGCTCTCGGTCGATGCAGAAAAGGCCTTTGACCGGGTCGATTGGGGCTTTCTAGACCGCACACTAGCCCACTTCGGCATTGGGGAGTGGTTCAGAGCCTGGGTAGCGAGCTGCTACGACGCGCCTAAAGCCACGGTCAGGGTGAATGGCACGGCCTCCACGCCCTTTGAAATCCAAAGAGGCACGCGGCAGGGGTGCCCGCTGTCACCCCTGCTCTTCGCGCTGTATGTGGAACCCTTAGCGCAGAAAATCAGGGACAACCCCGATATCTCTGGCATACCCTTCGGAGGGGAGAGACATACGGTGAGTCTATATGCCGACGATATTTTGGCTACCTTGGAGTCACCGGAGCGTTCGGTACCAGCTTTCCTCCAGGAATTGACCTCCTTTGGCAGGGTTTCCGGCTTTAAGATCAATATGTGGAAATCCACGGTCTTGCACTTGGGCCGCAACGCAGACCTACCCAAGACGGGGCGCCCGTCCTACGGAGAACTCCAGACCTGCGATGCAATCACTTACTTGGGGATAGACCTAGCTCCCTCTGTCCAAAGAACGGTCACACAGAATTATGCCAGGCTTCTCTCCCATATCCAGACGTGCCTCCGACAGTGGCAAAAGCACTCGATGTCTCTACTCGGCCGGATTGCAGCAATAAAAATGAGTATACTACCAAAAGCACTCTATATCTTCCAGACAATACAGGCCTGGCCCCCGCCGGGAACCCTTCACAAGATACAGGGAGCAGTACAGCACTTCATCTGGGCCGGAGCGAGACCTCGGATGCGCAGAGATCTCTCCCACAGATCTCCTGATGAAGGAGGGTTGGGTATCCCGAACTTCCTAGACTATTTTAGGGCATCTCAACTTAGGCACCTTGTAGAATGGAGCAGACCAGAATCTGAAAAGAGATGGTTGTTCCAAGATAGGGCGCTCGCGAAACTCTCTTTATGGAAGGTGCCGTTTCTGAAGCGATCGGATAGACCACCAACTCTTGGGGGCTCCCCCATCACGAGCACGTTACTACGCGTGTGGGATACGGTGGCTGTAAAACGTGGCCTCACATCCTTCCCTTCCCCGTTGACACCCCTATTCGATAACCCAGAATTTATCCCTGGCTTAGAAGAAAGGGCGTTCCCTCAGTGGCGGGCTACGGATTGTAAATCAGCGGGACATCTCTTTAATCTAGACGGGTTCCTCTCCTTCACCGAAGCGCAACAATCCTATGACATTGCAGCCCCACGCCTCTTTCAATACTTTCAAATCCGCCACTGGCTCCTCCAGCCGGACATAAGACCGCTGTTCAGTAGGAAGCTCACCAGCTATGAGAGATGGCTTTTAACGAAACTTCTGATAAGAAGATGATTTCCGAATTATACAACATGCTTCGTCCGCAGACACCCTTTTCACCCTTGGCGGGTCAACGGCGCTGGGCAAAGGAAATTGGGAGAGATCTCACGGAGAAAGAATGGCATGATATTTCTTTCCAGGCCAATCACACGGCCCGTAACACGGCCAGTAGGGAAATGTCAGTCAAGGTGGCCACATATTGGTACTTGACTCCAGCCAGATTACATAAAGGGAACCCAGACCGTAGCCCGACGTGCTGGCGGGGCTGTGATGAGGAGGGCACCTTGACACACATACTGTGGGAGTGCACAGCAGTGACAGATACTGGAACGACATTCTAGACGATATAGATAGACACTTTGAGACCGAAATTCCCCGATTCCCCGCCTACACACTTTTGGGGTTGCCCAACCCACTCATGTACCCACTGAAGTCGATACGAGGGAAACAAATCGGTTTAGCTATGGGAGCGGCAGTACAGCACATTCTTTCCCTATGTGGCACACAGACCAGACCGACCCACACGGGATGGCTACATAAACTATGGTTCACTGTAGGCATGGAACGTATCCAAGCTACCCACACGAACTCTGCAGATTCCTTCCGCACCATATGGCGCCCGTTACTGTCCCTGCTCACAACGGAAATGAATGAGGTGACATGCCCCAAATACCTGCGCCTCCTGCGGCTCACCAAAACACAGCCCGAGTCAGAGGCCCCACCCACAGCTATTTGACACCTAACCCTTACACCGGGTCCTCTAGGGACCATCCTCAGCACATCGGTTCGGGGAGGGGGGTGGTGGGAAGGGAGGGAGGGTGGGTTTTTCTTATTCGTTCTTGATTCTCTAGTTATGGGATAAAACTCGGAAGGGACAAGCTTCTTCCTTTACATTATTGACCTCCTATGCGGCCGGCCTCCGGGTTGTGGCACGATCGCTGTGTATAGATACTGATGAATCGCCCTGCCGGCCGATGGATGTAGGCAGTAAGCTGTGTATAGTGACTTCCTTCCAATAAATACGACTTAATCCTAAAATCTCACTTTTTTTCTGTTTACAACTGTCGGCATGCATAGTGTTCCATGTCACAACGAATAGACAACAAGAGCAAAACTTGAATTATCATTGATGTCACTTGAAATCCCAAGGTGGAAAACTACAGATTATTGACAGCTATCATTGTACAATTGTATGTTGTGTATGTCCTTTCATCACCAAAAGCCTTTTGCCCTCACCATATGATCCCATGATCAGCTGAACAGGGTTGGAAAGAGTTATGGCAGCTCCGCACAACATTGCCACACACTATACTACAATCTATTATACAGGTAAGCCCAGATTTACTAACATTTGATGCAACGCAACGCAGCAAGAAAAACTTGCGGTGCTGCGTCAAACGGAGAGAGCCGGAAGGCTCCATATTTACTAAGATATGGCGTATCCCAGCTTTCTCTCTGCGTTTGCATACTCATGCTGCCTAGTGCCATCGCAGGCACCTTGGCACCAGGGTGCCTGTGTGACAGGCAGGGTTGTTTTAGTGCAAGAAGGGAAACCTTCCTGCACAAAAACAATCCACAGAAGCATTTTCTACTTTCTATGTGGGTTGCAGAACGCAGCACACATAGAAAGAGGAAACCAAAAGCAAAAATAAACATATTTCTCCTCAGTACACCTCTGTTGGGATGGCGTAACATTTTGACACATTCCCAGGTATATTAGCCTTAGTACATATGGGAATGCACCAAAATCCATGGGTGGATGCCTGGGAATGCCCATACTCCACCCATGGAACCCCTTCCCAATGCAGAGTAACGTAAGGCAGGGACTTGTGCTGCCTTGTTTTACCCTAACCACGCAAGATAGCTTTTTCGTGGCTTAGTAAATATCACTTAAGCCTTTGCGATGCCTTGCATCAGATTGTGTGACGCAATGGCAACGCAAGGGCTTCATAAATCTGGGCCCTGGAGACTTGACTCCCACCTCCACGTGGTCTGGATGTCTTTTCTCTCCTTTCCCTCACATATTTTAAGGAGTAGCTGCTCTCCCACCACCTAACTGCATCTCTCCCCCCCTCCACCTTGGTCGCTGCTGTCCAGAGTCATTGCCACATGAACAAGTGACCCTGCAAGAGGTACTCATTAGAGCAGCCTGTCGTCTGCTCTCAGGCCATGGCTGACAGGATAGGCACGTGGTTTTGACATTACCTCACCTCTCTCAGGGCTCCACAGACCCAAGAGAAGCAGAAGAAACAGAAGGTTGCCAGGCGCCATTCCACCATCTCCGTTGGATCTCCGGTGATACTAGAGAGGTGCCCAATCAGGCCCACCAGAGCACATGCTTTGGAACCTAGTTTCACTGCTCCAGCTGCTGGACAGGGAAAAACTAATTTCATTGTTTCGCTGCTCTTATATCAGATACCACGTTCTTTATAATGGGTCAGTATAATATAAGCCATTCAAAACAATGTTGTTGTGTTAAGGTATTTATTTTGAAAATGTCATAACTGTCTCTGTCAAAAGAAAACTTTTTCTGTAGGTGCCCTAAAGATCTGCTCGGGTTGCAGATATAGTTAATAGTAGTGAAGGCTATATTTCTGCCAAATGCTTCATAAACGGGCCTAAATTACAAAGGTACTTTACACTCAAAAAGCCAGAACAGCTAACTATGACAATGGAAAGTACAAATTAGGAATGCACAAAAGCAGTTTGCAATCTGCAATTGTCTTTGTGTGTCACAATGAACACATGAGTTACAGAAGGGGAAACAAAGGGATGATCTTTCCTCCTTGCAACTTGCAAAGTTATGCATATGTTAGAGCACAAATGTTGCTCTTTCATTTGTAGGGGTGCATTATCATCATGGGTAATCTGCACCTACATACAATCCATTATTGTATTACCTTAAGCCATTAGAGGATTGTTGGACTTGGCCCTTTTTGCAGGGTCATCCCAGAACTTTTTGCCATCCTCCTTTATTTTTTCTGACCTGTTTTTGGTGGTTTTATAACTCTGGGCACTTTATCACTGCTGATCAGTGCTAAAGTGCATGTGCTCTCTCTTGTAAACTTGGTAAGATTGGTCTACACCTGTTTGGCATATTTAATTTACCTGTGAGTCCCTTGTACAGTGGTATCCCATATGCTACTGGTTGGCTTGCAGCACTGCTTGCACCACCCATCAAAGTAGCCTTTCAAACCTGACTCAGGCCTCTGCCACTGCAGGGCCTGCGCACGCAGCTTACTGACGCTGTGACATGGCATATAAAGTGGTTGCCACATCTGCAACTCCCGTTTTATTACATATCAGTCACCCCTAAAGTAGGGGCTAGCTAGCCCTATGGGCAGGGTGCGGTGTAGGTAAAAGATAGGACATGTGCCTTAACTGTGTGGCATGGCCTGGTAGTGACAAACAGCCTATTTGGTTTCTCACTGCTATGAGGCTGCTCTCTCATAGGTTTGAATTGGGGATTCCCTGATATGTTCTTCAGTAGTAATTCCTGTTCTGAGAGGGGTAGCGTGACCATGTTTGGTATGTTTGGAATAGCAGTGATAAATCATGCTTATTGGTGAAAGCAGATTTATAATTACTATTTCAGAAATGCCACTTTTAGAAGTGGACATTTCTGTGTGCTATATGTCTTTGTGCCCTGCCTGGATGTGTATTGACCATCTGGGTCTGACTGACAGGGGAGAGGGGATGTGCATTCACTCCAGCCAGTCCCTGGGGGGTTGGGGTGTGTCCTGCCCAGCCTGGGTGACTCAGAGCTGGGCAGGACACACCTGAATTTAGAGTAGTGGGAGGAGTTTTTCATTACACCTAAATAGGCCTGGTCTGCATTTGGAATGGTGGGAGGAGTTGCACCTGCACCTGAATAGGGCTGTGCCTGCCTTCCACAATGCTGGCTCCACCCCCTGTGGTGTGTCTGAGGCCAAGGCTTACACTGTGAATGGGGGGTGTCGTGCACTTGTAAATGTATCTTAAAGTGCCCCCAGAACAAAGACATTTGGACTATAAGTAAAGGGGCTGTGACCCCATGTAGAAAAGAAGACACTGCGTGGGACCAGAGGATTGCTGTGCTGGCAAGGAACTGCCACTATAACTTTGCCTTGTGTGCTGATCTGCTGGAGAGACTACATCTATGCCCAAGGACCCTGTGTGCTGGCCTGCTGCTTGCTTTCCTAAAAACTGAGTGCCCCATTGCTCCCAAAGGAGCCCAGCATGAAAGGAGTGCTGTGGACTGCTCCTGGAGGCTGCTCTGGGCTGAAGTGAACGTAATGCTGATGAGTGCTGCATGTTCCATGTTTCTTGTCTCCATGGTGGAGACAGGCTCAGCACTTTATTTTTAGTGCCTCAGAGCGTGCTGGGTGAGCGCTATAATTCATCCTGCTGCCCACGGAGTGGGCTCACTTTGTGTCACCAGGGAGGCGTGCTGTCCCATTGCCCTGCAGCATGGGTGGCACCGCACTCTCCTTTGTGGCCGGGCAATGGGAGGGGAGAGCTGAGGGAACGGAGTGCTCTCCCTCTCATATTCTTGCACCAGAGCTAATTGCTGCAGCGGGGGCTCTGCTGCGTGGCCCCAGGCTGCCACACAACGCGGAAGCAGGGAGGGATCCCGGCCCCGGACGTCCTCGGTGTGGCCAGCAATGCCCACGTCACAGAGGGGCGGGCCGTAGACAGCGGAACCGACGGAGACTTTGGTCCGTGCTCTACCGACCACTTCCCCTTTTTCATACCGGAGCGGCTGCACCGCATGGTTGCGGGCAGCAGCGGTTTAAGGAGCCAGGGCAGAAGGCCCTAACCCATTGCCTGCACGAGAGTGGAGAACCGGCCCAACGGAGGCGGTCTCCTCAAGAGGAAACCCGTGCCGCAGCAGCTGAGCCGCTAGGTCAGTGGAGGGTGGAGACCGGGGAAGTTCTCCCATGTGGTGAGCCTGCTTGGTCCCACCGTTGGTCCCCACCATTATCTTACCACCCCAGAGAGCACCGGTGTGCTGGGCTCAAAAGTCTCAGGGAGGCAAGTGGCCTACATTGAGCTCCCCCGGTACTGGCCTGCTTTCTCTGTCCCAAGGGGCCTTGTGAAAACGCACGTGGGTGCTTTTGCAGCACCAGGACCACTAGCAGGATGCCATATGGGCAGTGATGGTGCCGTTGTAATCTGTAGTAGAAGTGCAAGGGCGCTGCCACCTATGTAGTTGGAGACAGTACTTTTACTCATCACCTGCTGCAGGTGGGTGCTAATGTTTTGGGTGATACCTGCTATTTGCTTTAGGTTTTCCACCACCTGCCCTGATTTTATGAGTTATGTGTTTTCCCTCATCCCTCATACTAGGGGATGAGGTGTTTCATGACGTATTGTTGTTTTCATAACGTGCACAACTTACAAGTGTTTACTTGTGCCCTACTGTGATGTTATGCCTAACGTTTCTATGACCTGTGCCACTCGTACCTATGGCTTGATTGCCCATGTGTTTATGACAGTGGCCCGATTGGCCAAGTGATTTATGTAATCCCTGTGAAGTCATGACAAGTGCCTAGTGGCACGGTAATATATGTGATTGTGTTCTGATGTGTTTTTATGGATAATACAAAGGATATTTTTATATAACCTTGTGTGGAGTCTCTTTTGTGGTGTGCCTAGCGTGTCACTGCTGTGTGAGTGTGTTGCGCAAACACTTTACACATTGCCTCTGGGATAAGCCTGACAGCTCTGCCAAGCTACCAAGGGTATGAGCAGGGTTTATCTTGGGTGTATAACTCCCTTACCCTGACTAGAGTGGTGCGTTTTGCCTGGCTTAGGTGTATACCCTAGACAACCAGAAACCCCATTTCTAACAAGGATGAACTGTAATAACATGAAAGGTGACGTGTTAGGGATATTTTCTATGTGAACATGAAGAACTTAACGTTGCAACTATGTGCGTTTAGTTGAAAACATTAACGTGCAGAATTTGTACAATTCACTGACAAATACTCACACAATTGATGTGCTTCTGTAACGTGTTAATTTAGATATGTTCAGTAAACAGTGTTAATTTGATATGTGTAATTTCATGAGGCTGTGTGCCGTTTCTTATGTTGACTGATTTCTGTAGGCCTGAATTGTAATTTTCCTCTGGATGCTCTTGCATTAGATTGGCTAGTGAATTTCATGTGCATGTTGGATTTGTTCTTTCTCACGTTTCTGTTGCAGCTGGAGAATTCATCCGTGTTAGCCAGAATCATGTCTTTGTTTTAGGAGTGAGAAGAGGATATATTGAACGTTGTTACTGATAATAAAGAACTGTTGTATTTTCTCATCGGAGTAAGCCTGGGAATAAAGGTAATCTCGCTAAGGCCTGGGAGCATCGCTGCGGTGTTGAAAATCACCAACGAGGAGGTGGCTTGACTGGATGGTGTGATGCTTCAATGCATCTTGGGATACTACTTGTGAAAGTGGTGTATCAAAGTTAGGGATAGTGTCTGGGGACTTCTGCCTTGCCTTGAAAGAGAGAGCATCCTAGAACGAGCTCTTTAGCTTTATGCTACTTGACCCATCTAAACATGAAGAGACTTCTTAGGAAGACTTCACGCGCTGACACCTTTGTGGATCTTGCCTTGGGAAATGATGAGTAGGGATGTCACGCTAGTTGCAGTGTAGGGACAGATTAATGCTTTATACCCACAAACTTCCAATGAAGGGGAATCTTGATGTCTGCGCTGTTATTTTCTGTGTTCTGGTCCTCGAACTGATTAAGGCTTTGTATTAGTTTCAACGTATTTCTACACCCTCATCTTGAGGTGCTTGTATGTCCAACTGTTCTTGGCTTTGTCAAAAACTAACTAAACCTAATTGGGAGTCTGTGATTGTTTGGAGTCATTGTTCATTGGAACTGTAATGATTGATTGGCTAGCGATTTCTCTCCCTTCCACGCTTTCATGCTGAGAAAAAGAGTCATCGACCAGGGGTTCCAGTGTAGACCTAGAATGTGGAGCCCAGCTCCTTCACATATGTGCTTAGGAATTACTTCCACGGTCTCAAAAAATGTAATTATTACTGAATGTTGAGTTAACAGGTAGCAAACCATTTGCAGACTGTACACTTTCCTTTTCTGGCAGCTTTAAGTCTGTGTGTGCAGGTGTAGACATAGGGAAGAGCAAACAATTGTCCCTGGGACCTCCACATCCTCTTAACAATGTAACCTTCACAGTGTGCAATGTTTGATGCACTGTGAACCTGCCACTCCAAAGCCCTGGGTGACAATGATGTTTGCAGTAGCATAGCCAGTGTGTCATGGGCCCTTGTGCAAGGAAGGAAATTGGCCCCAATACTGCTGTTTCAATTAGAAAATGCAACAATAATCGGGTTCCGTGGGCCCCTTAGGCCTATCTGCCCGGGTGCCACTACCCCCACTGCACAAATTGAAGCTATGTACCCGACGTTTTGTTAAATTTGATTGTGGGATGAAGTCTACTGACTCATGCAGGCCTTCACTCCAGTATTTGCTTTTATATGTTAATAGACACATCATTGATTGCCTAGCCATTATTATTAAATTAGGCTTGTGCCTCACAGTACACAATCACTTTGCACGCCAGAGGATTAGAGAACCATTGCTTTAGATTTTGTGGATTGTACAGAGTATAGTGAACTTGGTTGTTACATCCACCAGAAGCCAAAGGCACCCTTTTAGTGCTGGTTTGATGTGGTTTCCTCTGCTAGGTTTCAGGAACCTTCTTACTGTATAGTTTTGCATTCTTTGAAGTCATGGGCTTTTTACAAGTCCTATATTAGTGGATTACAATATTCTAGTTGGCAAGACAAATGTGTGGTGTGTGCCCTGCCCTGGAGTGTTCTGGTGCACGGAATGTTGTCTGTGTGTAGAGCGTTGCCTTTCTCTTAAACTTCTCGTTTCTGTTGGCATGGCCATTGATGACGTGGTGCCTGAACTGGAAACATCGATAGTTCCTGGTGGGCTTAGTACACCGCAGTGCTAGAACTTCCTAGGTAAACTGTAACCACAAATAAACTCATTCTATACTGTATGTGAATGTGTGAAGAAGAGCTACTTATGCAAAAGTGGCAATGGGGGCAGTATACGAACCCACAAATGCATAGCTCAATGGATTAGCAATACGGAAATATCTGAATCATTACTAGAGTATTAGGAAGGGCATAGATAACTTGAATGACAATGCTCTCACCTATGACTAAGCATGTCCATACTGTATCAAACCTTGCCTTTCTCTTATATGAGAAGAGAACATCAGCATCAGTTCTCACTTCTGTGTTGGTTTGTGGCATGGAGAAAAACTCTTTATGGAACCAAATGTTCTTATGCACTGCACTTAGTAATCAGTTTAAAGAAGACACATGACTTTTCAGAGGATTAAAGTTGCTTGTTGACCAGTTTAAATACTTTTTTACTTGGTGTACAAACAAAAGGTAATTATCAAAGACGATCACCAGGCTTCTTAGTTTTGGTGAAAAAGAACAAGTTAGTTATCTTCAGAGATTGAAATTTCTAACTGCAGAATCCCAACCTTAGAACATGTACCAGAGCAGTACCTCCCCATGGTAATATGTCAGTGTAGTGGACAAAAAGTGGACTAAAAGGTGTGGCAGAACCGATCGCAAAGTGCCCTTCCTGCCGTATCTGGCTGTCAAGGCAGTAGTGCTTTGTGAATGTATGCACCAATGTCTATGTCACAGCCTGGCAGATATCAAGGTCAGGTACTCCTCGCACCAACCCAGGGGTTGCAGACTTAGTCATGGTGGAATGGGCTCTCAGAACTTCTGTGGGCTGCTTTTGGCCGGTGCGCAGCAGATCTTAATGCGGAGTACTATCCACAATCTCTTCTTTTGCCTAGCCATCCCTCTCTTTGCTGCAGACAACCCATAAAAAATGTATCATCTATTCAATGGTCTCTGTTACCCTTCTGGGGTACAACCAATGCAGCCTCTCCTTCAATGTGGAAGGGAATCACAACTTTTGGTTAGAAGGCTGCCCTAGTCCGAAGCACCTATTTGCACAGAAGAAAATGGTCTAGGGTGGAAGCACTGACAGCCTGCACTTCATGCATTGTTGGTGTAATTGCAATGTGGAAGATAGTCTTCTGGGTCAGGATTTTCAGGGAGTAGCTAAGAATAGGCATAGGCTTGAAGAGCATAAATATGAGAAATGTTAAAACCAAATTAAGGTCACAATGTAGCACCACAAATGGCTTGGGAGGGAATATGTGTACTAAACATTTACTAAATCTCATCACAGTTGATTTGAAAAAGGACAGTTCGTCCAGAAAACATAGAAACGCCAAGAGGGCCAACAAATAACCTTCTACAGTGCCCCTGGAAGGCCTTGTTGGGCTAAAGGCAAAACAAACAAAAAAACATCTGACAGCTTTGCCTGTAAGGGTTCAGTGTATCGGGCACTACACCATATCACATATTTGTCCCAATGCTCGGCATTAATGGATATAATTGTGGAGCATCTGGCTGTAAGGATTACATTCACTACATTAGGTGGCATATCAAACTCAGTCAATAGCTATCAATCTGATGACATGCACTCAGGGAATGTGTATTTTGAAAGCATTTAGTAGCACATGCTGTGCCTGTGGCCATATTGTACTGTCCCATGATTGCCAAGGACTGTCACAATGTGACGTGCTCATGTGAAGAAATTGTCAATGATGGTGTTCCCACGGGCAATTCCTGCTGCGGCCGCAGTGGGGTGTGGGACACCTGCCTCATCCTCATCATCATCGTCCGGTGCATCTGGCACTTGTATACATGGGGCCTTGCTGCGTACACATATGTTGTGCAACACACAACATGCAATGATCATCTTGCACACAATGCCTGGGCTGTGCAGGAGCCTCCCACCTGTGACGTCCAGGCACCTGAAACGTGACTTCAACACGCCAAATGTGCGTTCCACGATGCCCCTGGTGCGTTTGTGGGCCGCATTGTACAGCCTCTGGGCCTGTGTGTCCGGGGCTCGGAGGGGTGTCATCATCCAAGCGCAGAGTGCATATCCTTGGTCACCTGTGACTGTACAGAGAGACATGAGCCAATAGTTTGCTCTGCAAGATGTGATGGCCGGCTCAGTGGCTCATTGGTGTGTGATATGTGTGACTTCGTGATTCCTGCATGACATGTACTGCATGTTGCAAGTGAGCGGCATCAATGGGTATTACGTAGCCTCACTGCTGCTCCTCCCTCCCCCGAGCCCATCCACTAGTGTGCGCAGCGCCGTTGCATCACTTGCACCCCTATGGCACACTATTGTCAGGCCTGTCTGCGCATGCCCACAAGCCTGACAACGACACAGTGATGTCGTGCGCTGAAGGTGGACGGACACCTGTGTGTAGGCCTATGGTAAGGACAGGACGGACACAGATGTAGAGGTCATGCCTGGCTGAACTCGCCATGCGGTTGAGGGTAGACCTCTGGCTTATGCTGCAGAAATAGCAACACACACAACAGTTGGCATGTCTGATCCCTGAGCCCGAGCGGGCTTGCGCACCCTCATTTACCCCTCGGCCGAGCCCGTACTCCGGGGGCATGCTACATAGCAACATTGTGTATTGCATGACGGGTGGCTGTGACACCACACCTGAGACACATGCATTAGTTGCCGCCTTGACAAGACCTACACTTAACCACGCCCAGAGCCATGTGTTGAATGACCACACCCCTATGCGGTACTGCCGTACGCCGGTCCACTCCCTCACGCCCACAGGGGGGTCCGACACAGATACATGTCCAGGTCCACCCCACTGCCTGAGGTGACAAGGTTGCACACGCTGTACACAGCACAATGTAATGTGGTATGGCCCGGGGCCCACATGCATACAGAATGACCACACGGATACACTGAGATAATTAGTGGAACTGGCTACGGGCACGTGCGCCCGGCCCCTTTTATTGCCAGGGTCACACGTCCAGTGACGCCTGTGCTGGATGGGTGTTGGGTAGTGTAAGCCACCCCTCAGGGGTTGGATGGTGCTGGCAACAACTACAACAGTGATCAGACAATCAGGAGTTCGAAGTACAAACAGCAAGGGTACATGACTTGAGCTGCACAGAATCGGTGACCTCGGATGCTCAGCGGCCGGCACAGGCACACCGCCACGGGACTGTGCCTGGTGATGCACTGAGGTAGTGCCACGGGATCTGAGCGGGTCCTCGTTGATGTCCAAGGAGAATGTCGCAGAGTGTTATGGGGGACAGTGGAAGGTGTCCATCCAGTGCATGACGCAGAAGCAAGCAGAGACAGGCAATATGGAGGAGTTGAATGCTACAGTCTCCTCTTTCCCACAATGTCAGTACCAGCTACATGATGATGAAGACAACCCCCAGGCCATAGACTCAGACGCCACCAACGTTCAACCAGAGAGGGTCCATGACTCCCGTGGCACAGAGTCAGTGGCACCAGAGCCGGAAGGGGATGCAGTAAGCGATGAGGCCTGTACAATGATATAAACTCTGCAATTAACAAATCAAGACTCAGTTCCAATTCTGTGTCCTACTCGACCGCAGTGTGTGCTGGAGGCAGCAGTCAGCGCGGGGCAGCCGCTGTGCAGCCAGCTCCTCCTGGATCTCTAACACACTGCGTTGAAATGGCATGTGGAGAAGATTCCTGGTTGACAGAGTTGGTGGCACCACATCGAAGGGAGTATAGGGATATAAACGATGCCATAAATATGTACTCTGCCATTGTGTAATCAAGACTCAGTTCCAAATGTGTGACCTACTTGACCGTAGTGTAGGCCGGAGGCAGCGGTGGAGTACGTCAATGAAAAAGGAGTAAAGCGGGCCTGTGTCGCGGAAGCCGTGATGGTCTGAGGAGGCTGCCAAGGTCGCGGGCTTTGGGCTTGGAGCTTGCACCGGCACTTGGTGGGCCCTCTTTGACACACGCCGGTGTCGGCAGGAGAGCAATGGGGCCTGGCTGCGCAGGGGCGGGCATGATGGGTTGGGGGACCAGTGGCCCGGGGTGCAGCAGGCGCACAGGATCGCAGGCCACCCCGCTCACGGCGACGGCGTCGGCCTCGGGGTGGGAGGCGCCGCCCTGGCAGACGCGTTGGGCATTCCGGAAGAGAACCACGCCCAGTGCTACGTGCTTTTTATTCACACCCCTATGCTGGCCTGGCATCCTCAGGGCCAGCCCACTCCGCACACGCTTACAGGGGGGACGTCACATGCTATATTTCTGCGATCTTCCCCACTGGCTGGGGTGACATGGTTGCATCCACTGTCCACTACACACCAGCAGTGCATGTAGCCATGGATATGTCTGTGGTCTGCATACTGCAGTCTGGCCAGCACATCCATGCCACACTTGGCATTGTGTACATTCTCATTCATGGGTCACTTGCCTCCTTCGTACATGCCTGGTTCCCACCTCTCCCCACATTCCGCTATTGTGTGGCTGAGGTGCCATGCCGTTGATGACTCATGTACATGGCTAACCAAGGTTGCCACAGTAAGTTGTGCTGTTGTGTCTGGTGGGTGGGCATGTTGTTTGGCATGTTGTATGTGATTTTGTGACGTGTGCAGTGCCAGAGTTGTGACTTGCATGATTGTGGAGTTGAGGTGTGTGGTGTGTGGTGTGTGGTGTGTTCAGTTGGCACCGGACATCGCCTTCCTCACCGAAACCTGGATGAACGCCTCCTCAGCGCCCGACATCGCCATAGCCATCCCGGACGGATACAAGATCACCCGGAGGGACCGCGTCAACCAGACGGGAGGAGGCATCGCCATCGTACACAAGAACACCATCCGCATCTCGACTAACTCCGACGAGACCTTCACCGCCGCCGAACACCTACACTTCCAGATACACACTGACCCCAAGACCACCCTCCGAGGCACCCTCATCTACAGACCCCGGGACCACGCACACTATTCAGCGAAGACATCGCAGACTTCATCAGCCCGCACGCCATGCCCTCCGCCGACTACATCCTCCTAGGGACCTCAACTTCCACCTGGAGAACAACAACGACAGAAACACCACCGCCCTGCTGGACAACCTCGGACTCAAGCAACTGGTGAACACGCCCACCCACTACGCCGGCCACACGCTTGACCCCGTCTTCTCTTCCAGCAAGCACATCTCCTTCAGCCACGCCACCGGACTCCACTGGACCGACCACAGCTGCGTCCACTTCAGCTTCAGAAAGACTGCGACCCACCACCACCCGCAACAGGCTCCCCGCCGGAGATGGAGCAAGATCACCGCCGAGCAGCTCACCGCCTCCCTCAGCCAGAACACACCCACCAACACAACGGACCCAAACGAAGCAGCCAGCAACCTCGCCAAGTGGCTGACCGCCTGCGCCGGCGACCTCGCACCACTAAAAACCCTCCCAGCAGACCCGGAAGCAAGAAAACCCCTTGGTTCACCAACGAACTCAAGGAATCCAAGAAGAACTGCCGCACTCTCGAGAAAACCTGGCGACTCGACCAGACCACAGACAACAGGACCGCCCTCAAGCACGCCACCCGCAAACACCACCAGCTGATCCGTGCCACCAAGAAGTCGGCACTCAAAGAACGACTGGACAACAACGCCCACGACAGCAAGGAACTTTTCAGCATCGTCAAAGAGTTCTCCAACCCCAGCGCCGGAAACAACGACATCACCCCCTCGCAAGACCTCTGCAACTCACTCGCCGCGTTTTCCACAGCAAGATCACCGACATACATAACAGCTTCGACGCACAAACCACGCACCCTACCGCCGAACCAACGCCCGCCACCACCACCCTCTGCAACTGGACCCCGATCAGCACCGAAGACACCACCCGCACGATGAACTCCATCCACTCCGGATCACCAACCGACCCCTGCCCACACCACGTCTTCAACAAAGCCGACGCCACCATCGCACCCCATCTCCGGGACATCATCAACTCCTCCTTCCACACCGCCACCTTCCCGGAGAGCTGGAAGCACGCCGAGCTTACCGCCCTCCTGAAGAAACCAACGGCGGACCCCACCGACCTCAAGAACTACCGTCCCATCTCGCTCCTTCCGTTTCCGGCCAAAGTCATCGAGAAGACCGTCAACAGACAGCTTGCCGCCTTCCTCGAGACGAATGGATCCCTCGACCCCTCGCAGTCCGGGTTTCGGGCCAACCACAGCACCGAGACCGCCCTCATCGCAGCCACCGACGACATCAGAACCCTAAGCGACAACGGGGAAACAGCAGCCCTCATCCTCTTGGACCTCTCCCGCGGCGTTCGACACCGTCTGCCACCGCACCCTAGTGAAGCGCCTCAGCAACATCGGAATCCGAGAGAAAGCACTGGAATGGATCATCTCGTTCCTCGCCGGAAGAACCCAGAGAGTCCGCCTCCCCCGTTCAGATCCGAGGCCACCGAAGTCATCTGCGGCGTTCCACAAGGATCTTCACTCAGTCCAACCCTCTTCAACGTCTACATGAGCCCCCTCGCAGCCATCGCACGCCAACACAACCTCAACATCATCTCCTATGCCGACGACACCCAGCTGATCCTCTCCCTCACCAACGACCCCACCACCGCCAGAGCCAACCTACACGACGGGATGAAAGACGTCGCCGACTGGATGAGGATCAGCCACCTTAAACTGAACTCAGACAAGACGGAAGTCCTCATCCTGGGCTCATCACCCTCCGCCTGGGACGACTCCTGGTGGCCCCCGGCCCTGGGCACCGCGCCCAAGCCAACGGACCACGCACGAAACCTGGGCTTCATCCTGGACTCCTCCCTGTCGATGACCAGACAAGTCAACGCCGTCTCATCTTCGTGCTTCAACACCCTGCGCATGCTCCGCAAGATCTTCAGATGGATCCCCACTGAAACCAGGAAGACCGTCACCCAGGCACTTGTCACCAGCCGACTGGACTATGGGAACACCCTCTACGCCGGAACCACAGCCAAACTTCAAAAAAGACTCCAGCGCATCCAGAACGCCTCCGCACGACTCATCCTGGACATCCCCCGACACAGCCACATCACCGGACACCTGAAAGACCTGCACTGGCTCCCCGTCAGCAAGAGAATCACGTTCAGACTCCTCATCCACGCACACAAGGCCCTCCACGACCTGGGCCCAAAGTACCTCAACGACCGCATGACCTTCTACACGCCCACCCGCCAGCTACGATCAACCAGCCACGCCCTCGCCACCGTACCACACATCCGCAGAACCACCGCCGGAGGAAGATCCTTCTCCTACCTGGCAGCCAAGACCTGGAACTCCCTCCCCACTCACCTTCGGCGAACCCAGGACCATCTCTCCTTCAGGAAGCAGCTCAAGACCTGGCTGTTCGAGCAGTAACTTACCCCCTCCCCCAGCGCCTTGAGACCCTCCCGGGTGAGTAGCGCGCTCTATAAATGCCGTGATTGATTGATTGATTGACTTGCCAACGAGCAGTGCATTCCCATAGGTGCCATCCTGGAAGCGCTGGTAGATGATGGACTGTCGGAAGATGAGGGGATCATGCACATTGCCTGGGTAGTTGGCTACGACATTGGTGACGAGTCCCCTGTGGTCCACTATTGCCTGCACGTTGATGGAATGTGTGTGCTTTCTGTTGCGGTAATTGTGTGCGGTGTCGGCAGGGGGCACAAGTAGGACATGTGTGCTGTCGATTGCCCCCAACACGTGTGGGAATCCAGCTATGGCGTATAGTCCTTGCTTGGTCTCCAGCTGTTCCTGCGCATTGTGGGGGACGTATAGGTACTGGGGTACCTGGCTGATGATGGCATCCGGGACAGGTGTGGGGAACTTGGATGGGGCTGGCTTTGAGACTCCTCCGACTCTGGCGGTTGTTGGTTGGGAGGTACCAGAGAGCAACAGGTGCAGCACAGCCAGCAGCTTTGTCTGCGGAGGGATGTTGGTTGTCCGCTGTGTTGGTACCATCTGCCTGTGGACAATGATGCTCAGGATGCGGAGGATGGTTGTCCTTTTGAGCCTGTAGTGGGCATTTACATTGTCTGGTGTTAGGTCTGTGAGGCTGGTGCATTTCCTGAAGGTCCGCTGTCTTTGTCTGCGCTGCCTCTGTGGTGGTCCGAGGGGGGGCAGGGGGATCTGGGGGGTGGCAATCCTGGGGGTGGTGGCTGTGGGTGTTGTTGCCCTTTCGGGGCTCCGGGATGCATGGTGTGTGGCTCCATGACATCTGTTGTTCTTCATGTGTGGCTCTGGGCTGGTCTCCCTTTGATGGTGCAGGTTGTCGTCCGACTTTACACCAGGTCAGAGCAGGTGTTAGTTTCCTGCTGCTAACGCGCCTTATCGCCTGTTTTGTGGTCTTACCGCCGATGTGGCTGGTCGTTGAGAATGTTGCGGTGTGGTGTTGTCTCGGCCTTTTGCTCAGGAACGCCCTACTCTGCATCTCATTAGCGATAGTCATCTGTGGCGATGTTTTTTGCGGATGCTTTCGCATGTAAACTGGTGGTATCGGCTGTTAGCACCAGCTTGTGAATGGGGCGATAATTTTATCGCGACTTTGGCTGCGATAAAGTGCTGGTAACTCGGCGATAGCTCCTTGAGAATATGCCCCTCTGTGTTCACAAATGCTTTACACTCTGTCTCTAAGATAAGCCTCTCTGCTCGTGCCAAGCTACCAAGGGGGGGAGCTGGGGTTATTTTAGAAGTGTATCACCCTTACCCTGACTAGAAGCAAGGGTCCCTATTTGAACAAAGGTATCCACCTCTGCCAACTAGAGACCCTCATTTCTAACAACCAGCATTATTGCACGGTGTGTGAAAATGAAATTTATAAAAAATATCTTGTTTTTTCTATAGTCTTTCACTCTGCACTTCCTCCATGTCTAAAAACAGTGGATAGTTAGTGTTAAAGTTAGCCAATTTAAGGGCAGGATTAATCAGGCTTGCCAGATTTTAAACTTGTGATGTGCTTATCACAACAAATGCACTGCTGAGTGAGCCATATTTCCAGCTTGAGTTGTTTCTGTGGAGTATTTTTAGGCTAAAAATATTGATAGAAACCACTGGTTTAGGGTAAAGTATTGATAAAAATCAGACACACCGAGTCTGGTTATGTTCTGTTTAAAGTAAAAGTAATTGAGGTGAGTTATACGCGCAGCCCTGCCAAGTACCACACATCAGACGTTAGACTAACGCATTTTGGTGTGGTGGTCCTCAACACAGCACCAAAATGCAAAGTTATGCATTTATAGCATCTCCTGAAGTTGCTGACAAACTGAGACGGGAGCGCTGCTATTAGCTTTCATTGAACAAAGCCCAGAAAGTGCACTGCTCTGGCAGCCCAGTGTGTTACAGACTGCACTACACTGTGCAGTGCAACTACTTCACTCCTCTTGTGTTTAACTATAATTAACATCTTCATCTGCTAGTAGGTGGTTCCGGTCGCACCAGCCTGGCTGGCTTGGCTGTGCTCTCACTGGGGCTGCAAAAGACACACAGATGTTGGACGGAATGCAGCGTAAATCATAAATTCTCCCCCAGTCAAGAGATATGGGTTAAATCTATTGTTCTTTTGCTCACCGTGCCACCCCAGTTTAGACCCAGCCATATGCAAATCAGTCTTGACCCTGTGTCTCATGGGAACAGTACAGCCCGAACTGCCAAGCCAGGTCCTCTCTGGACCGAAAAGAAGCATCCTGGGACCGGTTTCGGGGCATAACCCCTCATCAACCAGGCTAGCTTGAATCTAGTGGCACAGAGAGCCCGGGACCCACATCTGGGCATACCCAGTGCACTTAGGACAAGAAAGCAAAAGACACACAGATGATGGACGGAATGCAGGGCAACTCAAACATTCACCCCAAGTCAAGACATCTGGGTTAAATCCATTGTTCTTTTGCTCACCGTGCCACCCAGTTTAGACCCAGCCATATGCAAATCAGTCTTTACCCTGTGCCTCATGGGTACAGTCCAGCCCGAACTGCCAAACCAGGTCCTCCCTGGACTGGAAACAAGCATCCTGGGACCGGTTTCGGGGCATCACCCCTCATCAGCCAGGCTAGCTTGAATCCAGTGGCACAGTGAGCCCGGGACCGATGCCTGGGTATACCCGGCGCACTTAGGGCGAGAAAGCACAAGACACACAGATGATTGACGGAATGCAGAGCAAATCCAACATTCACCCCCAGTCAAGAGATCTGGGTTAAATCCATTGTTCTTTTGCTCACTGTGCCACCCCAGTTTAGACCCAGCCATATGCAAATCAGTCTTGACCCTGTGCCTCATGGGAACAGTCCAGCCTGAACTGCAGAGCCAGGTCCTCCCTGGACTGGAAACAAGCATCCTGGGACTGTTTTCGGGGCATCACCCCTCATCAGCCAGGCTAGCTTGAATCAAGTGGCACAGTGAGCCCAGGACCCACGTCTGGGCATACCGCAGCGGCATTTGCCACATTGTCCATTTGCCACCGAGACAAAATATTAAGTCATTAAGTGGGCGGCGCGAGCGTGTGAAACTTATGTTTGCAAGTTTCGTTTTGAAGCCGCCACTGCTCGCACCGCCACCTGTGTCTCTCATCATGATGCTCTGCTGTGACTAACCGGACCAGGCTGCTGGAGACTCCTCTTCGTGGCCGTGGGTCTCTCAGTAACTCTCAAGACCGAGGGCCACCTGCAGCTGCTATGTATCATGCAGCAAAAGCATATAAAACTGATGGTTTTGAGGACACACATGCACAGCGCTGGTGAAATAAGTAGGGCCAGCAACCATGCTGCCAGACATTCAGCCACTCTTCAAAGTGGTGTGCTCAGAGCCAGATGCCAGCCACATCCATGTGGAAAAGATGGGACAGGAACAAAGCCTGGCCCCGGAAGACTCTGGTCCATTGAGGTCAGGTGAGCCTCAATAATCTTAGATTTAATGATATTATTTTATCTATAGTGTGACCGTATTCTGGACGGACATCAAAGCATTTTAGCAATCACAAGACAATAGTACAGGCCACAAGGTTGTTGATACAAACCAGCAGGAGGCGTGAACTGCTTGGCTCATGCGTGATCGGCCCAGTGGGCACAGCCTCGTGCTGACCTCACTATGTTGACAGCACAGCACTGGATGCTGACACTGCTGGGTGAGCATTCAATCAGGGCTGCTGTTGCTGTTATGCTTGTTACTTGCTCATGCTTTTGACATCAAGACACTAGGTGCAAGTTATGTTATGCTTGTTTCTTGGCCGTGCCTTTGAAATCAGGGCACTAGGTGCAGGTTATGTTTTGCTTGTTACTTGGACGTGCTTTTGACATCAGGGCTCTAGGTACACATGTTTGTTAGTGGGTCATGCCTTTGACAACAGGGCACTAGGTGCACTTAATGTTGTGTTTGTTACTTAGTCGTGCCTTTGAAATCAGGGCGCTAGGTGCAGGCTGCATTTAATCAGGACTCTCATTAGCTTTTCTTCTAGAGTTGAGTGCAAGAGGCTTCCATGTGCAGAATATTCTGGTGCCCTCCAGAGCACAAGGCAGCTGCAGATTGAAAGCAAGACTGAGTAATTATGTTAATTTGTTAGCAGGCAACTGAGATCATGCGCGCTGGGGCCTCTCACATCCTGTTTGGTACAGTCAGGTCCCACAGTGCCCTTCCAGTTCTTGTGCTTTGCAGCTGTTTTAAGATGATTTTATAGTTTCTCCTTGCTCAAATAGGTGTCATTTCTGATATGTTTATGTTTCCCTCGCCTTCTTTGCTTGACTTTGCTCGCGAGAAAATGTCACTCATAGTCATTGAATGTCACTCATAATTACATTGAAACTATGAATATGTCACACGTAAGCAATCTGAAACCTTGGCAGCTATGTATGCAGCTTGTAATCAATGCAGAGTAAACTGCCCTTTTAAGGAACGTCCAGTCAAATTGTGTACTCTGCTTAATTTGCAAAAGAATAGGTGCTGGGGTGCACAGTTTTTCCCAGAAGCCCATGGCCAGCTCTATTGAATGTTGGCGTGCTGAAAACCAAGGCTGGCTAGTTTTGATTCCACCTCCTGGCTTTATAATCCACCCCCTACACTTGCAGGTTCCTGCTTTTTCCATTTTGTCATGGATTTTCCATCTTTCTCTTCCTCCTCCCTTCCCCCTTATGTGCTTTTCCACTGCTTGCTCTGTGTCAGAGTCTAATGATGCAAATTAAATGCTGGTCCCTAAAAATGAGTGCCAGTGGGTCACACCTGCAACCACCAGCTCAAATTAAGCACTGGGGGTAATGCATGTTTTCACATTCTATTTAAATAAATACCCTGGGCACGCTAATGGTCCAAAGATGCTGGACATTCCCATATACACCCTGGTCTTCTTTTTTGTTGAAAAGTAGACACGGTCATATGCAAGGAAACTTGGTCACCAGGAAGACTGCAGAGTCTGTCCCTTGTAAATGTATATTTTCATCCAAAAGTGTTTATTGTGAGCTCAGCGTCTTTGCTGGGGCAGGCAGATGGCTACAAAAAAATTATTTTTGTATCACTCAAATTGTATTTTATTATATTTGTGTGGTACCCCATAAATTCCTCGCCCTTCCTGAAATCCAATTACTTGTTTTACAGGTACATCAAAACTGTTTACACTCCATAAATCCATGGTTATTGTTGTGTAACTGTGAACTCTGATGGACACCAAAAAACCAGATTTTTCTTTTCTTTTTCATTGTCTGCAACTCACCCAGGCCACCACCTCCCCCATGAAATCCATCCACTTGGGAGTCCCCACAGACCCATACCCGCACCACATCTTCAACCTTGGAAACCAAAGGATCGGCCAGGAAGTCACCTCACTACTCAACATCTCTAGTATCAACACCGCAACATTTCCCGATGCCTGGAATCATGGCGAAGTCAGACCACAACTCAAAAATCCCTCCACCAACCCCAGCAAACTCGGAAACTATTGGCCAATCTCCCTGCTTCCATTCCCAGCAAAGGTACTGGAAAAGATCATCAACAATATACTCATGGCACACCTGGATCACAACCAGCTACTCAACGCCTCCCAATCTGGCTTCCGCAGCAATCACAGCAGCGAAACCGCCCTGATCGCAGCCTCCGACAATATCTGAATCCTCCTCAACCTCTCTGCAGCCTTCAACACTGTATCCCACCACACGATAATTGTAAGACTCCACCACATCGGGATCCAAGGGGACGCACTCAGATGGATTACCTCCTTCCTCACCGGAAGAACTCAGAGCATCCACCTCTCACCTTTCACCTCTGAACCCAAGGAGATCACCAGTGGTGACCCCATTGCTCATCCCTCGGTCCCAAGCTCTTAAACACGTATATGACTCCGCTGGCCAACATCGGATGAAGAACAACTGCCTGCAACTGAACACAGACAACACAGAAGTACGGATCTTTGGCAAAAGCAGCAACACATCCTGGTGGCCATCAGACGTAGGACCCGCACCTACTCCCTCCGACCACACCAGAAACCTAGGAATCATCATTGACTACAAGCTCACCATTAAATCACAGATCAATGCAGTTCCGTCCGCCTGCTTTCTCACTCTGCACATGCTGCATATGATCTACAAGTGGCTAGTCCCTCATCACCAGCCAAATTGACTAAGGCAACGCCCTCTACATAGGAATCAACGCACACCTCCCACAGAGACTTCAGACCACACAGAACGCCACAGCCAGACTCATCCTCGGCCTTCTCCGATGAACCCACATCACACCTCACGTCAGTCAACTCCTCTGGCTCCCCATATAGAAGAGATACCAATTCAAGCTGCTGACCCACGCACACAAGGCTCTATGCAACCAAGGACCCACATACGTTAACCGCCAACTGAACTTCCACCAAACATTGAGAAGACTACACTCCATCTCCCTTTTACTTGCCCATACTCCCCGCATCTACCGAAGCAGAAGTGGTGGATACTCCTTTTCCCACATTGTAGCAAAGACCTGGAACAGTCTCCCATGCACTTCCGGACCATCACCTCACTTTCGGAATTCCAAATAGCCCTCAAGACCTGAATGTTCGAATAAGCCTCAGTGATCTGCAAGCGCCTGGATACCCTATTGGGTGATTAGCCACGCTTTATAAATCCTGATTGATTGATTGATCTTTAATCTTTCTAAACCCTAAAAAACAGTGCAAATTCTGTTTTTACAAAATTGGTAATTTACTCTATAGGTATTAGTGGCCATTACTATCCATTCAATTATTTTACTGAATGGATCTTCGAGGATTAGTTGACTAATAAAAACAAACAAAACAAGTATAGTAATTGTAAAGCAGTACTGACATCACCATGCCCACTAAACCCACTCTAGATGTCCTTCTGACATCTTCACAACTCCATAATATCACCCAAACATTGACCTTCACTTGGTGCCTATCACTGTGTCCCCAAAATACTGCTTATGGCTTGAAAAGGGATTGGGGCAAATTGAGTTAATCCAAAAGGAAAAACTCTCCGGACACTGTATAAGGACTTGGGTCTTAGAAAAGATTTCACAGTAGGAACTTACCCGATAGGAAGTGCTCCCAAACTCTCACTAGCCCCTTTTGTCTTCAAAGGGATAGTGGCAGGATTTGTTTCTTTTGTTCTGATGGAGGAAATGGAGGGTGGTGCATTCGGACGCAGGGAATTATAAGCCCAACACCTTTGACTAGGTTGGGATGCTAAACTTGTTTCTTTTTAAGTCCCAAGAGTGGGACTCAGTGATAGCACCTTTTACTCATTATGTTAACGGCAGCTTCTACAGAAATAATCTTGTGGAATCAGCCAATCAGGTTTCTCGGGTCCTAAAAATCTCCAGAGTCCACAGATGCCAAACTGTCCATCAGAAGAAAATGCTCCCTGGGCCAACCAGGACTATTTCAATTGAAAAAAGCCCTTAGACGTTCTGGATCCGAAGACCCATCTCGGAACTGATGGTGCAAATATAGAAAAGAGTAACCCTTTGTAGCCCTCCTAACGCCTTTTTTTAGACAAATACCCTGATTATACCAAAACAGAAACATGCTTTCACTGAGTGACTGTCTATTTTTCCATAACGATTGGTGTAATTTCGTTTAGCAATGTTTTGCTGCAATGGATAGCAAAAACTCCTAAGGGCTGAAAGGTGGAAATATTAGTTTTGAATTGGCCCAAAAATACTATGCCCTTCCTTGATCAAAGTGAAATTTGAAATGAAAGATATGATTTGAACAGGTTAAGCGTAGATTCTTCAGCATGCATCTATCTTATTATTACTCAACCATAATAAGAATAGCTGAACATTCACCTGTATTAGTTATGTGCATGCGAAGATGTGTACAAATGTATGTATATTTCAATGTATTGTGTTATTAAAAATATAATTTTTACTTGGGCTCTAAGGGACCATGCGTATATAGAAAGTGCTTCTAAATCCATTGCACTGGCTGTGTGAAATTATAAATAACATAGTTTACAGCGAGTTTTTCACTTGAGAATTTCATCTGTACGAAATAAAATATTCCATCCAGGCTGTGGTATGTTGACATTTGCCTGAAGCACCAGGTAGATTTTGTACATACCTTATAAATCTAACTTGGTAAACAGGAAGGGATATGCAATTAGTTCTTACACTTCCGTAAGTCAATGCTTGCTTCAGACATTCCTTATTGCTGCCTTTCCTGCTTTCCTTCTTTTTATTAAAATGCTCCTTTACTTTTTCGGCGACTGCCATCACTCCATGCGAGCATGCAGGACAAAATAAATCCTGTTCTGATTGAAGAAGTAGTGTATTCAAAGTTCCATAAACACGTCGTTTCCTGTTAACCGCAAAACTAAAGGTCGTTTTATTTAAATAATATTGAGAAAATACTCTCATAACATTGTTCAAAATATTTCACTTTAATTGGACTGCAGTTTATTTACTCGTTGTGGAATACAACCAATGTGTTGCTTTTTCATATCTTCAAAAAAACGGATTTTAGCACATTTAAACAAAAACAGCAACGTAGTCTTTCTCAATCAAAATCCGACTGGCTCTATCCATCCCTTCTCCTGTTGCAGAAAGAGACGAAGTCTCATCTTTTCAAGTAGAACCTCAGGACGTTGTAATATGACCCAAGGCTACGTCCCTGAGGGATACTCCATTTACACTTCCGGCCCAGTCTTTCTTTTTTCTTCCATTTTTGACCCTCTCCATTCAATCTCCCTACTCCACACCTGTTAGACTTGGCTTTTTCAGCGGGTTTACCCCCAGACTTTTTGCTTTTTGGCCTCCTGTTTTTGACCCTGTGTGTGTTGGTTTTAGGACTCTGGGCACTTTACCACTGCTAATCAGTGCTAAAGTGCATATGCTCTCTGTGTAAATTGTGTTATGGATTGGTGTTTCCATGATTGGCCTATTTGATTTATGTGTCAGTCCCTTGTAAAGTGCACTGAGAGTGCCAGGGCCTATAGATCAAATGCTGTTGGTGGGCTGCAGCACTGGATTGTGCCACCCACGCAAACAGCCCGTAAAGTGTAACTCTGGCCTGCCATTGCAGAGCCTGTGTGCAGCCTGGGGCTGCCATGTCGACTTGGCAAGTGCACACACTTGCAAGTCCCTAAACCTTCCCTTTTCTGCATGTTAGTCCCCCCTAAGGTAGGCCCAAGGTACCCCTGTGGGCAGGGTGCATTGTATGTGAAAGGTAGGACATGCCCTGGTGTGTGTGGCATGTCCTGATAGTGAATACAGCCTATTTCGTTTTTCACTATTGCAAGGCTACCTGTTCCCCATAGACCAGAATGGGCAGTTTTGATTATTACAGCTTATAATACTAATTGGCCCAGGGAACATGGTAGAAATTCGAGTTTAGTATGCCTGGACTCAGAATGATAAAATGCATCTTTTAGTGAAGTTGGTTTTAACATTCTGTGTTTGAAAATACCACTTTTAGAAAGTGGGTATTTTCTTGTCTAACCATCCAAGCCTGTCTGTGCTAGGTTGTGTATTCCTTGTCTGGAGTGTGAGTGACAGGGGCTGGGGGATGCCAGGAGACAGGGTGAGTCAGCGCAGGGCTGAATAGCAAGATCTACATGTAGATGGGTGGGAGGAGATGCACCTGGGACCTGAATAGGGCTGGGCCTTCCCTCCACAATGCTGGCTCCACCTCCTGTGGTGCGTCTGATGTCCCTGGCCTGCACTGTGAAAAGGAAAGAAGGAGACTTGTCAACAAAGTGCTCCAGGACTGACCAGAACTGGTTTGGACTAGGCAAAGGCCTCTCTGCCTTCAGAGAACAAAGAGAAATTGAGGATAAAAAGGGAGACCCAAACCCCAGAACTTTAGATTACTTCTGAACTAAGGAACCTGCCAGGAAGAAGGACCGGGAAAGCTGGAGGAGGAGTACTGCCCCTATGCTGCGTGTTGTGGGGTTGGCCTGCAGTGGTTGCTTCTGTCTTGGGTAGGGAAAGGACTGGACTGTGCTTTCATCATCCTGCTGTTAGAGTTTTCTCCAAGGGCTTGAAGTAGAGCTTGCCTCCTGTTGGAAGTCTCAGGGATAGAAAAGACTTCAAGGGAACTCTTTTGGATCAAGAAAACTGCCAAGAAGAAGAGCTGGAGAAGCTGTGAGGAGGAACTACCACTTTGCTGTGTGCTTTGCTGTGTTGGCCTGCAGTGGCTGCTTCTGTCTTGGGCAGTGAAAGGACTGGAACTGAACTTTCTGCAATCTACTTTGTGAGTGTCTCTAAGGGGTTGAGGTAGAGCTTGCCCCCCTGTTCAAGAAGTCTCAGGAACAGCAAAGACTTCAAGTTCTTCTGCCCTCAGCACTGGGGACTGTGTGTTTTGTGCTGCAACAGAAGAAAAGCAACTCGACGACATCGACGACGCCGCTGCCGACTCCGTGTCCCGACGGCACCGCAGAGGGCATCGCCGCAACGCCGCACCGCGACCCTGGTCTCACCGACGACGCCTGCTGACGCCGCCACCGAGCTGCTGCTCGCACCGCGACCTGTGGGCACCGCACTCCGCACCGCCTCGCTTCACGATGACGCCGTGGCCTTCCAGACGACGCCGCTCCACGCCGGACTCGACGCCGCTGCTTGCACCGTGGTTCGGGGGCACCGCTCGTAAGTTACACGACGCACCGCCCTCATCCCCCACCACAGCCTTGGCCCACCGACGCCGGTGCCATCGACTCCCGTTCGTCAGCCGACGACATCGCAGCAGCTACGACGAAGCCGCTGCTGCACCGTGACCTGCCAGCACTGTGACGAGCACCGCCTTCATCTCACACCGCGACCCTGGTCTCACCGACGACGCCATCCGATGCCGCCACCGAGCCGCTGCTCGCACCGTGACCTGAGAGCACCGCACGCCATACCGCTGCACTTCGCACCGCAGCACCCGACGCCGGCCGACGCCAGCGCTCCTGACTTCAACCGAGAGGAGATCGATCCGCAACGCGTGTGACTTCGAGGGCCCCAACGACGCCCGCACCGACCTCCGGAACCGACGCCTGCGTACGCCGTGTTTTCGGAAGCTCACCGCGAGGTCATCGACGCCCTGCATTTCTGAAAGGTACTGTTTGCGGGTCTTCCCGACACCGTAGTTGACCCGCGATGCCGCGGTCAGCCAGAACTGTTTGGATTTGTTTGTTCACAACGCCGTGATAGCCCTGGACGGAGCTATCGACATCAAGGAACTGTTTTTTTTTATTTTTTTTATTTTTTTAATAATTCTTTAATAAAGATTTTTACATTTACACCCCCACAGATAACCCACCCTCCACCCCACCCAAAGCTCAGACTTGCCAAATATTACCAAATACAAACAATATTTCATTTAATTGCATATCATCGTTAATATTATAATACAAAAAAAAGACAGAAGAAAAAAAAAAGACATAAAAAAGGATTTCGCTTAATACAGAAGCCTAGACAGTTCCAGTCTATATTAGAGATTTAACATGGATTGATTAAGTATTGTCCATTTGTCTTTGTGACCATTGTAATAGCGGATCCCATACTGCCAGTCCTTCTTTACGTTTACCACGCCCCTTTCTTTTATATATTGCAACTTCTAAACTACAGGTAGCCAGTAATCGGGATCTCCACTGTTGAAAAACAGGTGGGTTTGTGTCCTGCCATGCTGACGCAATACATAATCTAAAGACCGCCATAGCGACAAATATCAGCCCACGCATATGTTTTGGTCGGTCGATATTAGATACACCTAACATAATCTCATCAATAAGAATTTCTACTCTTACGTTAAATACTTCGGATAGAAAGGCTGAAATATCATTCAGTACTTTTATTAATACTGTGCAGGTAGCGAATATATGTATACTATCAGCTTCAGGTAATGCACATCTAGGACATGTGGTTCCTTTCCCCGTCCCCCATTTAACAATTTTATAGGGAGTATAGTATAAGAAAAAAAAGGTTTTATAATATTGAGCCTGTAACTTAATAGACATTAAACAGGACTGATATTTTACGAAGGAGTGGTGAACAGTTTCAGCCGAGACTCCAAGTTTAGCCTGCCATTTCCTTAT
Organism: Calotriton arnoldi; assembly: GCA_963921515.1. Taxonomy (NCBI): domain Eukaryota; kingdom Metazoa; phylum Chordata; class Amphibia; order Caudata; family Salamandridae; genus Calotriton; species Calotriton arnoldi. The sequence continues at coordinate 75,511 of CAWUFW010017297.1, forward strand.
GTATTTGTCCAAATCATCTGAATTACAAATGTTCAATAATTCGTAAATTTCTCCAATTTTTATCAGTCTTTTTAGACAAATTCTCCATTATCTGAGCTATTTGGAATTTAAGTTCCCCCCCACCTTTCTTCATGAGAAAATCCCAAATTTGAAGGAATTTAAAGAAATCCCGATGATCTAGATTGTATTCCGACTGTAATTCCCCAAAGGATTTCAGTCCTGAAATCGTATAAAAACATCCAAGTTGTGTAATCCCGTTCGATATCCATCTTTCCATACATATGTCGTTAAAAATCCCGGGAAGATTACTATTGTTATAAATTGGGGTATAGTAAGATAATCGTCCGATATCCACTAATTTACGGATAAAATTCCAAGCCTTATAGATAAAGAATATAGACTTAAATCTAACTTTTTTAAAGTAACTATCGTTCACATGGCGCCATAAACATTCTCTAGATTCATTTCCTAATAACAGCTCTTGCAGTGTTAGAATATTCCCTGCACTACTGGCATCTGTCTTAAATAGTAAATTAATGCAATATTTCAGCATGGTAGCCCAATAATATAATTTAAAATTGGGTAATGCCATTCCCCCTCTGTCTTTAGGTAAAGTAATGGTTCGTAGTGCTCTTCGCGGTTTCCTATACCCCCATAAAAATCTAGAAAACATACTATCCATGTCTTTAAATAATTGTGGTGGGAATTCCAGACAAATTGATCTAAAAAAATATAAAAATCTAGGCAAAAAAAGCATTTTAATCATGTTGCACCGACCTCCGATAGATAGATGGAGATTATTACAGCGAATCATATCTTTTTTGTACGTTGCATTAGTGGAGCAATATTATCATTAACTAAATTCCCTATTTTGGCGGTTATGCTAACGCCGAGATATATAGCTTTCTCTGTTACTCGGATATCGGTCATCTCGATTTTGCTATTAAGAATAATTTGAGTTTTGCTTTGATTTAATTTGTAACCGGATATCTCACGAAAGATCCTAGCTTCTTCTTCAATCACCCCGATTGCATTCTCTGGGTCACTAGTGACCAACACGATATCATCTGCGTATGCAAGTATTTTTGTGGCTTGGTCTCTTATCCAAACAGGTGGGATCAATACATTGTTATCCAATCTCCGGATAAATAGATCAATGTATATAGCGAATAAAAGAGGCGAACACGGGCACCCCTGCCTTGTCCCTCTGGTGATAGGGAATGGTTCTGATATTGCTCCGTTCACCATGATAACAGCGGATGGATCCTGATACAGCATCTGTACTGCTTTGGTGAAGGGTTCCCCTATACCATACCTTGCCATGACTGCCCAGAGATATTTCCAGGAGACCCTATCAAAAGCCTTTTCGGCATCTAATAATATAAGTGCCATAGGGTCTCCTGCTGTCTCAGACCAGTCAAACAGTGAGATTACCCTCTGAATATGATCGGTAGTCGCCCTGCCGGGAATGAACCCTTGCTGCCCGACCGATACAATTTTATGTATATTCTGGGCTAATCGTGTAGCCAATAACTTGGAATAGATTTTAGAATCACCAGTTATTAATGTGATAGGGCGGTACGACCCGAGTTCCGTAGAATCTTTATGTTTTTTCAAAAAAACCACAATTTTGGCCATGGACCAAGATCCCGGAGGTTGTCCCCCCTGAAATATATGTGCGACCAGCTCAACCAGTATATTTTTTATTTGTGGGGAGAATTTGACGTAAAATTCAACGGGAATCCCATCCATTCCAGCCGCTTTACCTGGAGCTAGGCTATTTAATGCAAGAAAAATTTCTTCCCATTGCGGAATAACATCCATACTTTCTATGTCATTACTTTCTAATCTAACAAATCTATCTTGATCGATATATTCCTTGATTGATTCCTGTGGTATATCAGTCTCCTTATACAGATCCTGATAATATTTTTGAAATGCAGTTCTAATTGCGTCAGGATCTGTCTTTAACCCAGCTTCTGGATCCCGGATATCCTTAATAAAGTTAGCAGTACTTTGTTCTCGGGTTCGTACCGCCAGCTGATGTCCCACCTGTTCATTTAATTTTATACATTTTCCTTATATATTGTAGCTTTATCGATAGCTCTTACCATTAATACTTCTATAATACAATTTTTTGCAATCGCAATCTGTCTGAGTTCATTTTCAATGTCCCTTCCCTCTTGTATAGCTTTTATTAAACCTTCTTCTGCGATAACTACGTTATTCTGAAGTGATTTCATATCTTGTTTTGCTTTTTTATTAGCATTCAATGAAAATCGAAGTGTTTCACCTCTAATACCCGCCTTTAGGGCATCCCCAAACAATATCGATTGTTGCACTATCTATATTCTCTTCTATAAATCTGGGAATCCACTGTCGCATAGAATCACAGTATTTCTCATTTATTAATAATGCCCTTTCGAACGTCCATGTTTTTCTATTGTGCTTTGTTGACCCACATTCGATCAAGGAACTGTTTTTAAAGACATTTTGAGAAGTAACTATTTCTGAAGTACTGTACAGTGGATTTTTATCGTATTTGGTCTTGTTTAAAGTATATAAAAATATTGGATATTTTTCTAAACTGGTGTGGTGTCAGTTTGTAGTGCTTACATTGTATTACTGTTGGATATGTGCAAATGCTTTACACACTGCCTCTAGAATAAGCCTGACTGCTCGTGCCAAGCTACCAAGGGGGTGAGCAGGGGTTATTTTAGGAGTGTAACTCCCTTACCCTGACTAGGAAGAAGGGTCCCTACTTGGACAAAGGTGCAAGCCCTTGCCAACTAGAGATCCCATTTCTAACAACACCCCACTGTGGCCTCCAACTACCACCACGTCCTTCTTCCTCATCCTTCTCTGTGACTGTGCCTCCCTCCGTGCCCCTGCTTTACCCTGGGTAGTAAATACTTTTATTTGATTTTTTTAAATCATAAAAGGGTGGAACAATCCACCAGGATACATAAAACTACAAGACCATTAATACGGTTAAAAGACATTGGGGTAAAGAAAAAAGAAAAGTCAGGATATGGACAAGTCAGAATTCATTTTTATAAAGGAGAGAAAACATTTAGATGAATAAGAACGAATGAGCGACCAGATTAAAAAGTGAATAAAAGGGAATGAGTGAGAATAGCTGTTCCGTCTTGTTTAGTTCGATTCAGCACTCATTCTTGTCTAGTTCTTTTGCCGCTATGTTCCAAAGTTTTATAGCCCTGCAAGATAGTTGAACTGACGAGCCTCCAAGACATTTTATAAAGGCCGCTCTGCAGGTCCTTATTTGTTCTCTCCTCAGTGTTTCCCGAAGGAGTGTTTTCCGAGTGTCTAATAGCGCGGGGAAAATGCACAGGAGGTGTAATAGTGACTCATCTCCTTGACCGCAGAGACGGCATTCCTTTGTCGCCCACGTCCGTTTCCATTTTGGAGTGAGATCTTTCGAGGAAAATGATCCCAGCCTTAGTAGTGTCAGGTTCCACTTTTTATGATATGAAAAATGTTCTGACAAGTACGGTTGGGGTTTCAACTATTTGTAGGATTGTATTACGGCCCATGCATGAGATTTCTGGGCCAGAGCGGCTTTGTCAATTATCAATGAATGTTGCTTGATGGCTTTGTTCGCAGCATTTTTTAACCCAGAGTAAGTCGTTGTTGTTAGCCATGCCGCGTCTAGCTGTAATGCGGAAAGCGATGCTTTTAAAACAGGGAATACGGATTTACTAAGCCTGGATTGTTTTTCGATCTCCTGCCAGCAATAATGGGCTAAGGTGTTGTCTTCTGCTGCCCTCATCCTCCAGTAGTATTTAACCAAGGCTCCTTGTCTTGCTGGTATCTGGTTTTTTAGACCAAATTTAAGTCTAATCTGTGCTTGTGAGATGTGACGTGGAATTGAGAACAGTTTCTTAAAAAGGCTGGATTGTGCTATGTTTAGAGCTGCCGAGTCCTTTACGTTTATCATTTCCGATCCATACGATATGAATGACAAAAATGTTGCTGCAATGACCTTAAGCAGGTGGCTTGTTGAACAGCTGCCGAGTTTTTTCTGCAAGGTTTTGAATGCAAATAGGAGTTGTTTGGCTTTTATTGGCCCTTGGTGCAGGTGTTGCTTGAAATTGAGATGGCGGCCTAGGTGGACCCTAGGTATTTATATGAGTCCACCTGGGACAAAGGTTTGTCATTTAGCGACCAGGTGAATTTAGGGCGTTTTTTGTGGCAGTTGGAAAAGCACATAACTTTCGATTTTTGATGGGTAATTTCTAGTTGAGCAGAGATGGTATACGCCCCTAGTTGGGAGATCAGCCGCTGCAGGCCTAGTGGTGTTTGTGATAGGAGGACGATGTCGTCTGCGTATTGAAGACTTACTATTGGTGTTTTCCCTAATTTTGGGGGATCACCTTGTGATGAGCGAAGATTTTTCTCTAAGTCGGCAGTATAGATGTTGAATAAACAGGGGACCAGCACGCACCCCTGTTTTAGGCCATTGCTTGTTGATATTTTATTTGTTAGGCTTCGCCCGTCTCTTTTTTTTTATTTGAACCCATGTTTGTGAATAAAGGTTGATGATTGCCTCTAGTAATTTAGTTGGGGCTCCCCATGTTTTCATTTTCGCCCATAGATCTGCTCTCGGGACTTTGTCGAAGGCTGCTTTCAGGTCTATAAAGCGCGCATACAACATGTTCGATTTGGTAATGGCTTGGTTAGCTAAAAGAGTGACTGCGGATATGTTCATTAGGGTACCGATCCCTGCCCGAAATCCTGTTTGTGTGTTTGGGATGAGGTTTGTACGGCTGACCCAATCTTCCAGATCTGCCAACAAGTTTGATGCGTAGATTTTTGCCTCTACCTCAATAAGTGCTATTAGTCTGTAATTAGATGGGTCGGAGCGTGCCCCTGATTTATATATTGGTTGTAAAATACTTCCTCGCCTGGAATCTGGGATCGTGCTGGACACCATGATGTGTGTGTGAACAAAGATGTGAGATGGCCGGACCAAAAGGCTGGGTCTTGTCTGAATAGTGCATTTAGGAGGCCGTTTGGCCCTGGTGCTCCGTCTGATCTCAAATTTGTTATGGTTTTCGATATCTGCTCTTGTGTGATCTGTAGGAGATGTTCCGCTGGTGCTAACCTAGTTGTCTCCCAGGCTTCTGGTTGGATGTTGTCGTCTTTTCGGTTATTCCGAAATTGAAGTGGAGTCTTGGATTGTTGGGTGCCCATTTTGGTCTCAATTTTCACAGAGGCAGGTGGTTTTCGGGCCGTATAAATTGTTGTCTCCCTGGCGTCCATCCCCATCGGTTTTGCAGGGTTAGGGGTGTTTGGCTCGCCTAAGGGTGGGATAGTGTGGTATGTTAATTCGATGTGCGCTCTCCATGTGTCCTCCATTATGTCCGAGTTGAGGTGACGATTTTTGCCATTAGATAAAAGATTGATGTTTTCCCAAAAAAGTTTGGAATCTATTTGCTTGCTGGTGTGAAGGAGTGTTGTCCAAAACTTTTCTTTGTATGCTTGCTGTGTGTTTGTGTCTTGTGCAGTGCTGCAATGCATTTTTTTTTATAGTTAGGTTTGCATTACATCAATCAAATATATATATATATGCATATATATATATATCCAAACCAATTGCTCACCTTGGAATAAAAGCAAGCGGGACACAGCTCCGGGTACAGACAAAGGATTTATTGAGCACAATCCCAGCGCAATCATTTATAGTCCGTGAAACGCTTGGGCAGACGCGTTTCTAGCCGGAATGGCCGTCATCAGTGTCGGTCTCACAGGCTGGTTGATTCACCTGGACTTGACTCAGAGACCACTCCCTATAAAGTAGTCTCCTGGCTCCTCCTCCTAAATGCAGGTGTGTATCTTGCGCTTTTGACTCCAGGTGAACTGCATGCTGGTTATCGCAGTCCGTCGTGGTGCCCCATACAGTGATGGGGAACTTCAAACATCCAGTGATGCCCCAAATTATTGGCGCTGGACTGTATACCGCCACAGTACTCCTGGATGTGTTAGTCCAGCTCACACCCCTGTCTGTACCCTTATCAGGCAGCACCATGCTGCCTCCTCTCTCCCCTCGCAGAAATAACCGCCTGATGGCAATGACTTTTGCTCGGGGGGGCACCGCGTTGTACTCCTCGTACTCCACCAAAGTTTACTGATAACCGCGGGGCTCCAGACCGAGAGGGCGTGTCCAATGCCGGTATCAGCAAAATCGGCTACAAATCCAAACCAATTGCTCACCTTGGAATAAAAGCAAGCGGGACACAGCTCCGGGTACAGACAAAGGATTTATTGAGCACAATCCCAGCGCAATCATTTATAGTCCGTGAAATGCTTGGGCAGACGCGTTTCTAGCCGGAATGGCCGTCATCAGTGCCGGTCTCACAGGCTGGTTGATTCACCTGGACTTGACTCAGAGACCACTCCCTATAAAGTAGTCTCCTGGCTCCTCCTCCTAAATGCAGGTGTGTATCTTGCGCTTTTGACTCCAGGTGAACTGCATGCTGGTTATCGCAGTCCGTCGTGGTGCCCCATACAGTGATGGGGAACTTCAAACATCCAGTGATGCCCCAAATTATTGGCGCTGGACTGTATACCGCCACAGTACTCCTGGATGTGTTAGTCCAGCTCACACCCCTGTCTGTACCCTTATCAGGCAGCACCATGCTGCCTCCTCTCTCCCCTCGCAGAAATAACCACATGATGGCAAAGCGCGGCGGTCCTTAAGTTACAGAATTCCTCAATGGGAGCTGATGCATGTAAGGACCCGGCTCTGTGTGTGCGGCTTGATGATCAAGCCGCACACACAGAGCCGTGTCCTTACATGCATCAGCTCCCATTGAGGAATTCCCGAGCGGATCCCGTAACTTAAGGACCGCCGCGCTTACTTGGCAAGACATTGCCAGTATCTTTCAGCCCGGCGCCCGGCTTCCCTCGATACCGGTTATCCACATGTGATCCCACAACCTAGAGGACACCCCCCTTTTTACTCATAATTGCTTCCCTCCATCTGCTCAGACACTCGCTCCATGCGCTTGAAACCTGGGTCTCCCATTCTTGAGAGACCGGCACTATTTTCAGGCTAGCTTATGTTTTAGTCCTGATGATGATCCGTGTATTTAATGTATGGATCGAAACGTCGTCGACTCAGAAAACACCTTATACACTACTTTGAAGTGTTTACTGTTGTATAAAGGTGTACTAATATGATTTGTTGGTCCCATTGCGTATACATTTAACAAATCAATAGCCCTGCCTGAACTTGTTGTTAAAGTGTATATGTTGTCCACTCCTTCCTTTGTTGTTTATGTAGTGAGGTCACAGGCCTGTGCCTCATTCACTTGTATTGTTACGAATGTATTCATTAAATTGCTTTGTCATTAAATATTGGACCTCTGTCCGGCTGGACATGTCACTGACCGATATAGTACTAAGTTCTCATAGCAGGCCACGCCCCCTTACCCCACCACTCTGCAAACGCGCTCCCTGGCGAGCTCTTGGATGGGGATTAAAGTAACCTTCACTGCTGGGGGTTCTTAGGGGCCAACTAGCCTACCTGTTACCTCCAGTAAGCCCCATACAGGGGGATTGCTGAGAGGTGGTAGCAGGCCACGCCCCCTTTCTCCACCACTCTGCAAACGCGCCTCCTGGCACGTTCTGGGTTGGGGGATTAAGTCCCCTTGAATCCTGAGGGTCCCTGGGGGCCAACTAGCCCACCAGGAACCTCCAGTAAGCCCCACACAGCTGGATTGCTGAGAGTGGTCAGAGGCCATGCCCCCTTTTTAAACCACTCTGCAAACGCGCCTCCTGGTGCACTGCTGCTCGGGGGATGAAGTCCACTTTAGTCCTGAGGTCCTCAGGACACAAGAGGACCTCATCGCCCCACCAGCAGTGCGCCAAGAGGTGCGTTTGCAGAGTGGTGTAAAAAGGAGCGTGGCCTCGGACCACCTCTCAGCAATCCCACTGTGTGGGGATTACTGGAGGTACCTGGTGGCCTAGTTGGCCCCCAGGGACCCTCAGGATTCAAGGGGACTTAATCCCCCAACTTAGAACGTGCCAGGATGCGCATTTGCAGAGTGGCGCAGCGAGGGGCGGGGCCTCCGGCGAGATGCTGGCTTTTTTTTTTTTTTTTGCTACAAGGGGTTTGTGTGACTCCCCTTCTTTTAATATTTTTGGGGCCCTGGAGACCCCATCTCCCAGGGGCTGCCCCATTTAAAAAAAAAAAAAATACAAAAAACGGGAAGGGGGCTGCGCGGCCCCCCTCCCCTGGCCAATTTTGGCCCCGGGGACCTCATGGCCTCCTCTATTTTATTAATGCTTATAGGGAAGGGGGGCCTGTATGGCCCCCCCTCCCTGGGCCACTTTTGGCCCCGGGGACCCCACCGCCCGGGGCCTAGCCTCTTTTTAAAATAAATAAATTATACGGGAGGGGGGCTGCGTGGCCCCCCTTCCCTGGGCCACTGTTGGCCCCGGGGACCCCATACCCCAGGGCTTGGCCATTTCTTAATTATTTTAATATAAGGAGGGGGGCCACGCGGCCCCCCTCCCCAGGCCGATTTTGGCCCCGGGGACCCCATCCCCTGGGGCCCGGCCATTCTTTTTTTTTCATTAGAGGGATGGGGGCCACGTGGCCCCCCTCCCGGGCCCCTTCTGGCCCTGGGGACCCCATCCCCCGGGGCCGGCCCTCACATTGGGGACCGCAGGGGTAGCCCCAATGCCCCTGCGGTCCCAGCTGGCTCCCTGCCTCCCGCAGGAGCCGGCATTGCTTTTGGGCAAGGGGAGCTGCTAACATGCAGCTCCCCTTGCCCAAAAGCAATTCTGCTTTGCTTCGTTGAAGCGAGAGCAGCTTTCCTATATATATATATATGTATCCTACTGGCGACAGCCAGTGGGAAGTTATAGTTAGGACCAAAGTTTCCATACTAAAATCGTTTTTTGTTTTGCCAGTATCACTGGCACCGCTTGATGAATCTTCACGAACTTTAAAAAAAAAGTCCCATTTTTGGTTTAGCTGCTGTGTTGAAAGTTTCAGGGTGATATGTCAAGTGGGGCTGAGAAGATAGGGGGGTCCCAAAACCCCTCTTCCCCATGTTATGTCTATGGGGATTTTCCATTTTTTGAACACGACTACAGCCTGAACCGCTAAGCGGAATTTCACCAATGCTGGTCCAGAAACTGTGTTTTTGTGATTTGGTGTAAATCCATTCAGTAGTTTTAAAGATATTTAGGTTTAAAAAATATAGATATCTGGGGACGCGAGTCCTGGCAGTGGACTCGCGGATCCTGCTAAAATTTGATTGGCTGCCAACACTTCAACCAGGAAGTGTTGGTAGCCATCTTGGGATCCGGCTTGAGTCCGAGTCCCACAAATAAAATGAGAAGCCGTGATCTATCCAGGTTTTCTGTTTCTGCTTTGTACAAATCAGCCACTAACTGATTATTTATTTGTCGTTTTTTTTACGCTTTGTTTTTACCTGCATTTTTTTGCAGTTTATTATAGCGCAAACTCAACCCAAAGGTATTGGAGCGCTTTAGTTAGCACCAGTTACATCACACATGGTCACATTAATTTTTAAAGACACTGGAAGAATCAGGGGCGGATTTATTAACATTTGATGCAGCGCAGCAAGACAACTTGCTGCGCTTTGTCAAATGGAGAGGGCAGGAATGTGCAACATCTACTAAGATTTGGCACATTCCTGCTCTCTGTTTGCGCTAGCGCACTAGTGGCTGCAAAGCATTAATGCAAGCATGCTTGCACCATGGTGCGAAGGTGCCTGCGTTGCAAGCAGAATTGTTTTTGTGCAGGAAGGGACAGAAGGCAGCACACATAGAAAGAGGAAACAACCAGGAGAAATAAATATATTTCTCCTTGTTACACCTCCCTTGTAAAGGTGAAGCATTTTGACACATTCGCAGGTGACTATTATAAGTAAATCTGGGAATGTGGTCAAAACCATAGGTGGATACTTGGGAACACCCATGCCCCACCCAAGGAAAGCCTTCCCAGGGCAAGTAACGTAAGGTAGCAACTTGCAATGCATTGCATTATTCGATTTTTACTATGCCACAGAGAGCCATACAAAGTGGCTCGGTGGGGTAGTAAACCTCACTTAAGAACTTGTGTTGCTCTTGTGAAACCTTGTGTGACGCAAGGGCAATGCTAGCCCTTAATAAATCTGGGCTTAAATGATTTGTCTATAACCACAGGAGGTTGAGCCGATGTCGAGATTCAAAATGGTTCCACAGTTCCATACTCAGCAGCTCTGGCTTTAAATCCACATCCTGGGCTGAGAGAGAGGGTGGCTGTGTTGGAAATGGCCCTTTTTGCAGGGTTATCCCCAAACTTTTTGTTTCTTCCTCCTTTTTTTTCCTGACCTGTGTTTGTTGGCTATAGGACTCTGGGCACTTTACCACTGCTGATCAGTGCTAAAGTGCATATGCTATCTGTGTAAATTGGTATCGTGATTTATTCTCCCTGATTGGCATATTTGTTTTACCAGTAGGTCCCTAGTAAAGTGCACTGAGTGTGCCAGGGCTGGTAAATCAAATGCTACTAGTGGGCTTGCAGCTGATTTTGCCACCCACATGAGTAGCCCTGAAAAGAGGTCTCAGGCCTGCCACCGCAGTGTTTGTGCACAGTTTGTTAACTGCCATGTCGACTTGGCATGTGCACCCACTTGCCAGGCCCAACCCTTCCCTTCTCTTACACATTGGACACCCCTATGGTAGGCCCATTTTACCCCCCTGGTCAGGGTGCAGTGTATGTGAAAGGTAGGACATGTACTGGTGTGTGTAACATGTCCTGATAGTGAAATACTGGCAATTTTGTTTTTCAATATTGAAAGCCTATCTTGCCCATAGGACAGAATGGGGAATGCTTTGTAACATTTTGCAAGCATATCTTCCCATAGGAGTAAGATAAGAAAATGGAGTTTGATATCCCTGAACTCAGGATTCAACAACACATCTTTTAGTAAAGATGGTTTTTAAATTGTGTGTTTTAGAAAGTGTCTATTTTCTTGTTCAACCATCCTGTGCGCCTCTGCCTGTTTGTGGATTGACTGTCTGGCTTTGAAGTGACAGGGGCTGGGGAGGTGCAGTGGCTCCAGGAGTCTGGATGAGTCAGCACTAGGCTGAATAGGCCTGATCTGCATTTGGAGTAGTGGGAGGAGTAGCACCTGCACCTGAATAGGGCTGTGCCTGCCTTCCACAATGCTGGCTCCACCCCCCGGTGGTGTGTCTGGAGCCAAGGCTCACACTGACAAAGGATGTTGTTGTGCACTTGCAGAGTGCCCCCAGAACTGGGCTCATAGCCCCTTGCACAAAGAGAACAAAGACATTTTGGGGTATAAGTATCAGACCCAAAACCCCAGACTTTAGATCATTCCTGGAATTCAAGAGGAACCTTTGCCAAGGAGAAGAGCTGGAGAGACTGAGGAGAAGTACTGCCCTTGCTGTGTGTCTGGGGTTGGCCTGCAGTTGCTGTTTCTGCCAAGGAAAGGAGAAGGACTTTGCTGTGTGCTGTGTCCCCTGCTTGAAGGAGATCTCCAAGGGCCTGAAGTGAGCTGGCCTCCTATTCTGAAGTCTCAGGGACACAAAGACTTCACCCCCAGCTCCACTGAACTCTGCTGCTGTGAGTTCTGACCTGCCAAGAGGTGCCTGTGCCAGTTTTGGGCCTCTGGAGGTTGTTGCTGCTGTTTGGGAGCTGGAAGCAAGAAGAAACTCAAAGAACTACAGAAATCGATGCATCGAGGGATCGCCGCTGAAGAGGACCGACGCAGCACTGCTTGACGTCGCCCCATCCAGATTTCTACGCATCGTGCCTGTGCGGCAAGTTCGTCCGATGCATCACCTGCGGATCGGAACCGTCATGAAGAATCGATGCATCACTCCCCATACAGACCGGATTCGACGCAACCCTTCCTCTGCATGCAGCAGGGCTGTCGCATCGCCTCCCCAAGGTCTCAGGAGTGTCGCATCTCTTTGTTTTCCGACTCTGCGGCTGTTTGGCTTTTGGAACTTTCACGCATCTACAGGTACTTTGGTGAAAAGTCACGCATCCATAGTTTTCTATGGTACAAGTTCTTGAAACCTTTTGAAAGTCATTTTTTTAACTGTGTATGTTGGATTTTTGTCGTTTTGGTCTTGTTTAGTTTAGATAAAGATACTTTTTTTTTCTAAACTGGTGTGGTGTTCTTTTGTGGTTTTTTCACTGTGTTACTGTGAGTGTTGGTACAAATACTTTACACATTGCCTTTGGGATAAGCCTGTCTGCTCGTGCCAAGCTACCAAGGGGGTGAGCAGGGGTTATCTAGAGTGTGTATCCCCCTTACCCTGACTAGAAGCAAGGGTCCCTACTTGGACAAAGGTACCTACCTCTGCCAACTAGAGACCCCCATTTCTAACAGGCAGGAAGAATTTACTTGAAAGCTCAGCTTGTCATGGGCTCGAGGTATCAACAGGACCTCATGTTGAGCCAGAGCCAGGCTTCAGACTCTAGCTTTCAGTGGCTACATATATATAATATGTATATCCCTCTGCATCTACCAGACCCAATATAGCCTCACTTTTCAATTCTTGCAATCCAATACCCACACAAACCCATTGGCTTCAACCAGGAGAAGAGTCAACCAGTCTTCCCACTCTCTAATCCTACATGGAGCCATGATAGCCATATGGGCGCAATAGATAAACTTGTGCGCCAGCCTTTAATGTTGGCATGGTTAAATAGTAAGTAAGGCTGGAAGAAACAGAGTATAGGTGTTTACTGATATTGTATTTTGTTTTATTGCTGTACTGGGACTGCGTCAACTTGCCTGCAGTTGATTTTACCTGCATTTGTGCTTCCATTTACTTCAATGTGAGCTGTTCTGGCTAAGCCCTTTCAAGCAGAAATTCATTCAGAAATATGACTCAGATTCCCATTGTGAAGAAGCAAGATGGAAAAATATGCATTTTGATAAAAGATGAGTCTTGTGATATAGCGTAGCCATTTGTTACGCTCTGTGTTACATACAGCTTTTTACCAAGTTTTTAAGGGAAATTGTGATGAGAAAACCTAATATTTTGCCGCCATTTTTTCACAGTTGTTTTGGGGAAGCTGAGCTTCAGCAACCTGGCAGGGAGTAGCACTACTTGGCACACCACAAAAAGCTCTAGAATATTTCATTCAGCACCTTTGAATTTTTAGCCAATTTATGTAAAAATTGTACAGTAAAATACCCGCTTGGGTTTTGTATTTTCAAAATGTGCTTGCAGGATAGAACCCTCCCTGAACCACAGAGGCAGCTCCTCCGTTTTGGCAGAGGAGTGTCGCCCTGCCTGCTGCGAGCGAAGCGGGCACACACATTAATAAAATGGTAAAAAGTGCCATTTTATTAATGTGTCCCAGGCTTGCGCTGTTACAGCGCAAGAGCAGGGGAAGGGGATGATTAGTGCAATTGCACTATTACTTCAGCCCCTGCCAGTCTGCATGTGAGATTGGCCGGCTGTTTACAGCGGGCTAATCTCACATGCACACTTAAGAGCCTGCAATTCCAAGGCCGAAAAACAGCCGAAGGATAGCAGCCTCAGGCCCCCAGCCTCAAAATGAGCGTTGGGTTAGCCTTCTCCTGCCAGTCCTGGATCCGCAGGGCAGCTCCAGGATTGGCTGGTTTCATGCTGTACAAGAGAGGAAGTCCTTCTCCTTCCTCCCTAGTCACCGCGGATGGAGGTGCGCGCAAGGAGGAGAGAGAGACGGCAGCCGGATCCTCCAGCAAAGGCAACATGCATATGGTGAGTGTCTTGGGCATTGCGCCTCACCAGATTTAAATGTTGCCAGGCGCTGCTGCTGAACCATCCTTCAAAGTGTTAGTCTTGCTCGCTTGCTCCGATTCCAGGTACATATGTACGCCTCACCTCTTTCAAAGTTCACCAGTCGCCACTGGACTTAGGCAGGGTGGCAGGAACATATTGTTCAAGAATATTTAAAAAAAATAAGATTTATAGAGAACTTTAATTTTCTCCCAATGGCATATCGTTCGTTCGAAACACTGCAATGATGGTCAGTTTTCTTTTTGACAAGCTCGCTTTGCTAACTAAAATAATGCAAGTCTCTTGGTTTTTAGAGCCATTAGTGAGGTGGGTAAGGGTCCTTCAGTAATCGTTACCTTAGGCTCACAAACCCCCTGAACATCGGCAACCACTGAGTCCCTTTTTAGGTCTCGGCTAGGCAGCGCATGCGCTGTCTCGTCGAGAGATGCTGTATACAATATTGTGGGGGAAGCTCCGCCCACTTTCTGCCCATGCTTTTGATTGGCTCAAAGCTGAAATGCTGCATTCTTATTGGTTGCCGGCGTATTAGCCCCGCCTCCTTACTGCCATGCCGTCATTTTTATCCTTCCATGGCTATCAGCCCCTTTACTTCAGCAACTCTTTTGTTCCCCTGTCTCCCCCTGTTCCCTCCCGCAGTCCGTGACTTCTCTGGGCACCACCACCCACCCACCCACTCCCGTTCCTGCCTTCTTCGGCACCTGCATTTTTGTTTACAATGCAATAGGACTCCCGTAAATACGAGTCCTATTGCATTTGCAAATGCTTTTTTTCATTTAATTGGCTGCCTGCATTCGCACTTTCTTTTGCCTGACCTGTCCAGACTCTCGAATGCGCGCGATGCTTCACATCGTGCGCATGCGCGCCAAAAGTCTTACTCTGTAGTGCGTGGTCGCGTTGGCATCAAGCCCGAGTGGGGGCTGTGCATCCTTCGGTGATGCTGTTCCCTTTGCAGGAGGCCCCGCTTCCGTCAGTATATATCCCATCTGACAAGTACAAGCACTTTGGGCCCTAACTGAATGTGAACATTGTCAAAAGGAATTTGGGCTAAAACGCGGCATCTGCAGCGCGGTTCAGATCCTGCTCGGCACCCAAGCCACTTCTGCCAACGTGGCAGGGTGGCTGGTGGGCAGAGAACGGTGAGGATGGGAACTTCACATAATGTGTGCATCATGACCAACTGGAAAAGCCGTCACAACAAATCATCTGTTCCGCTGTAACTCTCTTCGGACCTTTCACATAAGATTTCAGTCTCCATGACGCCGATTGCTTACAGTGGTTTTATTTTTTTCTAAAGGCGGTTGGGCTCAGTTCAAATGCAGCAGCGGACGGGTTGCCTTTGTTGTCACACCAAAACACGTCGTACCGACAACAGTCGCAGCACGTTGAGCATCTGGGGAAGGGATGGCGGGGAGCAGAGAAAAAGGTGGTGCAAAAGTGCACCTTTTGT
Source organism: Calotriton arnoldi (assembly GCA_963921515.1). Classification (NCBI taxonomy): domain Eukaryota; kingdom Metazoa; phylum Chordata; class Amphibia; order Caudata; family Salamandridae; genus Calotriton; species Calotriton arnoldi. The sequence goes on from CAWUFW010017297.1 coordinate 90,767, forward strand.
TTGTCACATGCATATGGCTTCCTGATTTCTATAGCTGCTGGGATAACGCGCTTCAGCGTCTCGTCAAGGCTATCAAGCGCTATAAAAATGCAGTTACAATATAAATAATACAATACTGTTGCAGTGTTGCGATGAAGATGCGCTTTGGTGCCAGACGCAGTACTTATAACATATTAATAATTACATATTAATAATTACATGAAAATCTTTTGTAGATGATATGCAATTTTTTTTAGTTTAATACAGCGTCACAGAAGTGCACGGTAATGTATTTATTTATTTATGACCCGTGCCAGACCCAAGTAAAAAGGGGTGCACATTTTGCTCGCACGCGAAATGCTTCTCAGGACAACCCCTCCTTTTATTTCCCACCTGGCCCCCCAGTCACAGATACACGCCCAGGCTCAGCCTTTCATCTTTCTTCCTTAGCGCTCTTCTCACTCGTTAATAGCTGTAAACATATTTTAACTATCTACACAGCACCCGTTCCACTAGCGCTACCTTTATGTTTTACTTTCTCATGTCAGCCACTCTTTATATGCTGAAGGTGTCAGCGTATAGTTGGCACTCTTAAAAGCGGAACTATAAGTCCCAGAATGCAGCGTGCTGGTAGTCAAATCTGGGACTGACATCAAGCTCCACACATGACTTTCAATTTCCCTGGCAGTTCTTGCCAGAATGTAGCGGTGCGTTGGTCAGTTAAACCAGTCTCTCCTTGAATGGCTTTAAGCTTCTCTACTGTTCTTAAACATTGGGTTCGATTTTTTGTTTCCAGGTTGACCGGATCTTACTTATTGAATATTTTATTACTTCTATTTTTGCAGTCGTTTTTATAATAATGCTGTGTTCCATTCTAAGGTGTTTTCGGAGAGCGCAGTGTGCCGCTTTTTCTGTCTTTAGCAGTAATTCTAATCAGCTGACACGGGGGATGCTGTAGCAGTTTCTTCTTGAAAACAGCTCCAGGTTTAGCATAGTTTATTAGCGGTTAGAAGACAGAGTAAGTCGTCTTCATTTCCAATAGTTTTAGGAGAAGCAGAGCTGGGCATGTTGTAGTTCGGTACTCTACACAGGAAGGCTGTACAGCCGAAACAAATTTACCAGTTACAAATTTAAATGGACAAAAAATGCGAAGATCTTGCTTCGAGAGTAAGTGTGGGGAGTGATTTCAATGCAGGGAGACATTAAACAAGAAATTATGTGCAGGGCCCTGAGTGAGGAATTCTTTAAAGCAAACTGGCAGTGACACAAGTGTGTGCAAGAGGTTGTTTCACGTGGGCTCCCTCTGTACTCTGAGTAAACCGTCTAGCCACCTCCTTGTCGCCCCCTCACTCCCTCCAAACAGCCACCTCCCAAGCGCTACCCATTGCCACTTTTTTATTGTGCCCAGATTGAGTGCCTTGCAAAATTGCTGGACTTCTTCCTTACATTCAGAGGTCGGCGCCTTTACATCATTTACCTAAAGCCGGCACGTCCTGATTGTGCTGTGTGTGTTTTAGGAAAGCTTCCACTGCAGCTCCCACTCTGTCATTGTTTGTCAGTGAAGCATATGAAAGTATTTCATTATTCCAAAGCCCAGCCGAATGGCTTTGTTACAGCTTGTTTGGCAAATCCTTCACAGTGCAATGTGGAATTTTGCTGGCTGAGTAGATGTTAGCGTTCATTTCGCTTTTAGTCGTGTTCACTTTTTAACAAGGTCCTGATCATGTCCTCAAAATAGACGTTACTCAGCACTGGCTTTTTATCCAACAGCATCTTTTGTACTGCGCATATAAAGTGCAGTGTGCTGGAGATTGAGAACTTGGGTCGCTTAATGACAGTGGCCTCTCCATTGAAAGACCGGCCAGAGCTGCCGACTTTGGAGCTGGGAAACCAGGTTCCAGTCTCTGGGTCAGCTCAACATCCTGTGATTCTGGGCAAATCACTCAATCTCCTCATGGCTACCAAAAGTGGATGTGCCCTTGTGTAATGTAACTGGTGTTCATGTAAAGCACTCCAATACCTTCGGGTTGAGTTTGCACTATATACTACACAACACACAATTACAGAACTAACAATTGCAATACAACCCACATAATTCCACTCCACACCATTTCCATCCACCGCACTCCAAAATAAAACACATAGGTAAAAAACATTATCATTTACAATGGTAATAGCTCTTACTCTCACAGATGCGAGACCTATTGCATTGCAAATGCTTGTATACTTTAGTATATACTTATATGTGTATGTACTTTGTGGGCTCTGGAGATCAGCCCTAGGATTTGTCTGCTTCCGCTTAGGGACTTTTTTTCTGTTCAACTGCCTCTATTTAACTGTCTTGATAGAAAACGACCAGTAGAGGTCAGTAAAATACCAGAATCACTTTAGCATTCTCTAGATTCCAGTCCATAGAAATTGTCATCCACGAGCACCCGTAGACAATAATATTTTTTCATATCTTGTATTTTCAGTGATATGACCACCGAAGGCCCTGATTTTATATTAAAAACAGAGCTTTGGACTATACCATTTCCCGTGGAAAGGCAATATTTCTCTCCATGTGTTCCCATACCGGGCGTGTCACGCAGTTTGGTGCTTACTTTCCCTCCATGTTAAAGAGCAGTAGATGTTTCAGCACCCAGGCTAATGTGCTGCATAGCTAAATACATATAAGGTCCAAAAGGCGAGACCGATTGCATTGCAAATGCTTGTTACTGTTGTAATTGCTTATAACTTTTACAATATTTTTTTAATCGACAAGATGGTTTTGCTGCCAAGTTAAACCCATGTGCGCTTGTGCAATGCTTGTGCATTACAGTGACGACTTTTACAGAGTTTCTCTGCCATGCTCAGTTCTTGAGAGATATAAAGACCAGACAGATAAGCAAACGTGTTAGTGCCGATGTATTGAAATTGCATTTAAACTGTAAATGCTCTGGCTGTGATGGAGGCTGGAGAGATAACTACTAACTTATGTGATTTAAATATATCCTGGCAGCTGTAATTTAGTGATCACAGATAAGATGAGAACGTTGGTGAAAAGACATCAGGCAAACACATGAAATTGCTTGCAGACAGCTAGTCAGTCTGGCGCAAACACTAATTAGAAGTGAAACTGTATTTTTTGCATCAACAAGGACTCTGAAGTACAGGTCTTGGATACAAATTTAAGCTGATGTAAACCTTTTCTGCAAACTGACGTGACACTACTGTTACTTCAGCGAAGTTTTTTTTCAAAGTAATGCATATTTCACTTCCAACAATCTCTCCCAGTTTTTAGGTCTGGTCTTTGATACTGCTTTTACTGTATACGCAGACTACTGTTTTTCTACAACAGAATCATGTATAGCAAGCATATCTAGAGGTGCTTTTGATTCAGAGTGTTACATTCCTTTGTCTATTAAATTGACATTCACATTTTGCACCCCCCACCACAGCAAACAGCATGGGGCAGTGGTCTGCCAATGTCACCCGTTCACTCCCTTCGCTTTGACTGACCTCACAAAGCCTGTGCACACCGTGCACATCCATCTCAACATATTTATTTCCCTTTCAGTGAAAAAGCTGGTTCAATGTGTGCTTTGTTTATTGTATTTATTCTCTAAGTAGCTGTAAATACCAGCTATTTATTTTGCCTTCACTTCTGGTTCCCAGTTGGTAATTTATTTTCCATCTCCTTTTGAAAGTTATAAAGAAATTAAGTAAAAATGTAGCTGCCTGGGAGTTGAGTATTTATTTAGTCTTGTCTCCTTCACTAACAATAATAATAATAATGATAATGATGAATGATACATAACATACAATATCATGCACAGCACAATTGAAAGGCTTGCTATTTGAAGACATCACTAGTAAAAAGGCCACCTTTCTGAATATTTTTTTAAATGATCATTTTAGAGCAAGCATGTGGCAGACATATTTAGGTTTATTATTTTTTGTTTTTCTGTTTGTGGCACATGCCTAGAATCAAAAGTAAAAAATAACCAATTACATAGCTTGCCAAGGGCAGACATATTGGCTTTGCCAATGCTTTTTTTGATATAATTGTACACCATTGTAGCTGTCTTGCAGCCCTAATATTTTCCTACACAGACACAGGGGAAAAGGCCAGCTAGACTAAGCCAGGGTAATAGGTGGATTCGAACTGTCTTCCACATCAAAAATGGCTAACTGCACCCCCCATGAATAACATCCTTCTATGCAGGGTCATATTTTTTTTTTACTATCTTGAAGAAGGAGTGTGGCAAGCCTCAGGGTGTTCGCACAGGGAGGAGAGTAGCAAGCTCAGGAATAGTACTATCCAATGCTTTAAATGGGCCGGTACTGTCCGGTACGGAGTACCGCCACTTTTTTATTTTGTGAGGGAGAGTACCGGCACTTCTCAGGAGAAACCTAATACTTTTAATTGGAGAGTACCGGCACTTCTCAGAAACGAGCAGGTACTCTGGTACAGAGTACCTGCACTTCTATTTTTCCATTTCAAGCACTGGTACTATCCAATGCTGCTTGCCCCCGTCATGTGGAATAAAGCCCCGCCTCCCTTCCAGCGCCTGGATATCCTTAGGGGTGATTAGCCGCGCTCAACAAGTCAGCTGATTGTTTCATTGAATTTCACCCTGTTGGGACCCTGAGGTGGGAACATTGTTTTAAAGTCTGCTAATATGCAGGTGTATTTGGAACCTATTTCCCCGCCTTTTCCTGCCACTTACCTTTCAATGCTTTCAACTCTATTTGTGTATTGTACTTAAACAAGCTGTGCTTTTCTTTAATTTTTCATACGCACACTAATCACTTTATTCACACGTGTGTCTCACGTTTAAGAGAGCAACAAACACGCTCTCGCTGCCATTCTTTTCGCTGTTACTCACTTGTGTACTCATTAAATTACAATTTGGTTGTAACTATTGTTGTGTTTTCACATTAGGGGCCATTGGTTAGTTTTTTACCTTACTATAGCAGGTCCTCAATAATTCTCGGGTCTTTCCTTGTTTGAAAGTACGATGGCTCAAACTCTGAGGTACTGTTCACCAACAAGAGATAGATGAATGAATGCACTGAAAAGTTTCTTTAAAGCAAAAAATAAGGCGAGATTGTTTTAAGAAAAAAAGAACCTAACAACTTAAAAAAGGGAATGTAAAGGCACAACGCAAAGATACAGCAGCCATTCACGGCTAACACGCGACAACTCAATCCAAATGTAACATTTTATTGAGGTTAATTGGGTTTAAGGCCACACGGTCACTTTAGAATAAAAAGGAAAACGCATAACACAATTTGTATCAGGAAAGGGGATATGGTCGAGGGCCACACCCATAGCTACAAAGACCTATGGCAAGGGACACACTTTGAGCCTGCCTTTGCCTTATATTATCCAAAGTGTACTGGTAAACGATTTGCGATGTAACCTCTGGTCAAAGAGGTTACATCACAAATTGCCCATTAGTAGAAGGTTGCAGAGTTAATGAATATTCATTAAGTAGTGCACATAAATCTTAATAGTACACATGCTGCTAGAACACAACAGGTATGCTGTATGAGTGATTGGATGGGATGAGTGGGTCTTCATGCCCCAGGAGTGCCTCTCTTATTTCAGTAAAGTTTTACGTCCTGATCAAACCTAATGACCCACGGAGCATTTGTGATCAGGCTGAAACATGTTGTTGGATTTGAGATGTCCGGGTTAATAGTAGCCTAGAACATGAACTTCATTTGTTAATCTTATTTATGGGGTTGGTTCCAAAATAAAAACTTCTCACGATCCATCCACAAGATAATTTTAACTACATAATTTCCCTATACTACTAAAATATGGCACGTGCTCCCATCTCACTGGTTAAGCCAACACTCTTTTGTGGCTGCAAGCACTGTGATTTTGAGCATCGTAGGATCTGTGGCCACAAAACTGTTTTGTCCGCCAGGCAGAAGTTCTCAAACGCAAAGTGCTGTTGGCTAAAAAGTTAGAGATGACATGTTGTGCCACACATCATATGGGGCCATTTGTCAGCAATGAATCTGTAAACGAAACTCTTTTTGAACCCTGCATTTAAAAGAATAACTCTTTAGACTGTATTCAGGTTAGCATGAAATAGTGGGCAGGTACTGTAATCTGTAATTTGCAGTGGCGGCCGGTATGGTACAGGTGTGGCGGGACGGGGAGTTGGGGTAGGGAATGAGGGGGGAAAAAAAAGAAAGAAAATTTAGAATTAACTTACCTGAGCAGCTGTCTCTCTCACGTTGCCTCTCCTTCGCTCCTCAACCAGGAAGCACCCAGGCTCCCCAAAGCCAATCACAATGCTGCAATGCAGCGTTGTGATTGGTTTCCCTTAGCAAATCACAATGCTGCAATGCAGCATTGTGATTGGTCTGGGCGCCATGGTTCGGCGCTTAGACGGGGAATGGGAGCCAGGGCATGATCTCCACCCAGGCTGTAATGCAGCCTGGGTGGAGAACATGCAAAGTGCGCATGACTGTTTGGCCGGGCCAAGACGGCCAGTCAAACACTCATGCGCACTTTAGAGTGCAGCAACCACTCCTCCTCCCCAATGTCATTGGAGCCAAGCCCCGCCCCGCCCTAACCTGGCGGATACTAAAAAAAGTGATAACTTCTGTTACTATCATTTTCTTTTTTCTTTTACACTGCTCCGAGGGCAGTGGGGCAACACTCCTCCGCCTTAGTGGAGGAGCCGCCACTAGTAATTTGTGCTTTTAAAAATAAAGGAGCGGTTAATGAGTGTACAAAGCTAACCAACTATACAGAGTGCAAAAGAGGCCTGGCCAGTGCTGCCCTCTCTCCCTACATTTTGCATTGACAGTGAGTCGGACATTCTCAGGGAGTTTTGAAAATACGGTCAGTGGCTGGCATCATTAATAGCAGGCATCCGTAGACACATATGTACCAGTGCACACACACAAACACACCTTCACGCACTCATGCTCGCACATACTGACAACACAAAGGACACCCACTCAGGCACACACAATGCATATATCCATGCTTACATATAGAGAAAGAGCAAACCACATGCAATCAACTGATAACTCTTGAACACCAAGCAATAGAGATGTAGGCACATGCATTCATATGTAGACACCTATGGACAATGAAATCAGTAAAATAAAATCTCCTCTTTTATTGTTGCATAACGGTGCTCCGTCCCCTTGCTGTGGGGGGCCCTCTCTCTTGCTATATTGACATTCATGGCCAAACAAAAATACACGTACAAACACTCAAGAGTAGAGAGATACAAATATAGATAGATATTTATGTACAATCACACACATAAAACAAACATATGTAAGCACACATGTAATCAAAGTCTACATGCTCAAACGTATGCATGCATTCATAGGTGAGTTGGCTATGTATTACTGTGTGGTGTATAAAGAGTGGACAGGAAAAAACAACAGGAGTAGATCCTGTACACCCAGTTGAGACCCGGGTAATGTGGTAACAAACAACGTCGTCTCAAAAGGTAGTATTTGAAGGACAATAAACAAATGTAAATAAATACATAAGGGAGACAAAAAAGAGGAAAGAGACACCAAAATTAAGTATCACGATCTGTATTTGATGTCGGAGTGGACAAACATTAATTTCAAACAGCAATAATCTTTCTTTAATGTAGGTGTAATCACAAAGTTGCACATGTAGTGCACGTGAAAGGTGAATGGCACAGTGTGGCACATGATGTAGTGACAACGCCAAAGGGGTGATTAAAAATGGTACATAACAAGAGCAGGTTGCACTCTCCCCTATTGAGAGGCTACCTTTTGGATTCATTTGCACGGTTCAATTTGGAATACCGCTGCTTTAAAATCCACCAGCATCACCTGAATGTTGATCAATTTCGAGTTCTTGAATCTTATAAATCAAAATGGGGTTGAAAATCAATTTGTATGGATATTTATGAAAATTTCAGTGGGTGATAGCTGTACACAACATTTTTTTTTGCTTCAAAGCACCCATCCGAGTATCGAGGATTCTAGAACCAAGGAACTATGCTGCGGATGCCCCCTCTCGGTTAGCCCTGTCTGATAAATTATGGCTGGTGTATCAAACGCTTAATTTTTTGTTTGTAGGATTGGTCTAAATATATCCTTGCTTGGAGGGATGTTCTAGATATATCAAGGAAAAACAGCATCACCATAAGATTAGGCGATGTTTAGATCTGAAGATGGAAATGCATGTCTGATTCAGAAATACCGGAGTTAATTCATCGTAATCGGGAACCAGGAAAGCAGGAATTATATCTTCATCATCCTATCCTTTCAGGACTTGAAATGGGGTGCAGTGGGTTCTGAGTAGGTGAGTAAAGGGTTCGAGCATAGTGTGTCTTTATAGGGATCCGCCAACCAAACACTACCTAGCCCTTCTGTGTCCCAGTTTCCATGTGTACATGTAATGTCTGATCATCTCTTAGTATGCTGATACTCTACTGCTTTGCTATTCCTGCCCCACCTATTTACCAGTACATTATCCGTAACAACAAAAGCATTCCACAATCCTGGTAAAAAAAAAAAGAAAGTGACCTTGTTGCCCAAATGGAATTCCACTGACTCCCCTTAGTAATGCAGAAGATCTCAAAATAAGTTACTTTCTCTAAAATGACATAGAAACCAGAACTCCTGACAATTTGACTGAAAAGCTCCTCACTTCTAGTGGCTCTTGCCACAGTTGCAGACATTACAACACTAGACTGGAGATGAAGAAGTATGAAAAAGAAATATCAAAGCAACAGACATTCAATACACCCATAATCTGAAATGACATCCTCATAAGTATCAGGGATGCCCAAACTCTGCTACAGTTCAGGAAAGAGGCGAGAGATACATCTTTAAAGGGCGCTATATTACAAACAACACTACTCACATATCTGGATGGTGGTAACACCCTGCTCTTTGGCATCCCAGACTCCACACTGGGACATCTTAAGGTCATCCTACACGCTGCAGCATGTCTCTTCCAGGGACCAAGGACATATGATTACATCACCCCTATCTTGGTGAACTCCATTGGCACTCCTTTGCTGGCCTGCACCAACTTAAGAAAGCAGCTGCATTATTTACAAAACTATCACGATCAGCACCCCCTTACCCTGCAGACAAACTCACCATCTCTGGGCCTTCTCAGCACCCCCGCAGCCAGGGGACCATCTGATTGCAGACTAATTAGTGGAAGAAAGAAAAAAAACAAGGCAGCCTGCTTTTACATCTATGCACTCAAGATCTGGTACAAAATCCCCAAATCAATCAGGATCGCCCCAATGCTGTGCCAATCTAGGGAGGACCTGAAGACTTTCTCTTTACAGAACACTACATCACAATGCATTAACCATTCTCAAGACATGTCCATCTTCTTTTACTTGTTGACTTTGTGCTTGTCTTTGACCCTGTACAGTGCCCCACTACCTTTTGGCTAGGTTTGCACTATAAAATACCATATTGATACATACCTAAACACAACCACAGTAACTGTCCACTACTTCTGTCAGGACCCAGCTACTCTTCCATGTCACTCATTGGCTGTATCTTTGGCTTTCACCCTCTACTGCTTTCCACTGCCTTTCAGCTAGGTTTGTGTTATAAAAACACTACCTACATACATAACACACACATATATATGTTTTTCCTTAACCAATGTACTTTGGCACTTGGGAAACAGCAAACATTGTAAACACTGTAAATGGGGTGCAGAAAAGCGATATGAATTACATGGACTGTTGGATCTAAGATGGGGAGAAAACTACAGAAACTAAGGAAATATAAAACAAAAATAATTTAAACAAAGAAACTAAGAGAATAAAGAAATAACTAAACGGATCTGAGAGAGAAGTGTGGGGCAATACTGTTCAACTATAACATCAGAAGGAAGATGGGGAAAAAAAGTATAAATACAACATATTGGACTCAAACAAATAATTCAACATTGGAAAAAGAAGGTACTGAAAGATAAGGGCAGAAACATATAAACATCATGGCAGACAGACGGGCTAAAGGAGAACTGAAGGCAAAGGAACTATCTGGCAAAGATATAAATGACAGTGGGGAAGGTTTCAGAACAATAAATACATCTCCTTTGAAACTAGTTAAAGAATTAAAACAAACAAGGATTACTGAAATTAACAGATGGTGGGAGATGACAGCCCTAAAGAACTATCTCGACTGCGGAAGAATACCAAGAGGACTACGAATTTTTGTACTCCCCACCCTAAGTGACCTGGACCCAGATTTAACCAAACAGTGGCAAGATGACAACACAGAATGCTGTAATAAACTGATGCGAACATTGATCACACATGCAGATAAAAAATTAGCCAAAGCTTTTGAGAGAATTAAAGAACGAGAGGAGGCCTTGGAAACTTTGCAAGACCAAGAGGATATAAAGAATGCATTAGTCAACATGGAAAAGGAACTGGAAAAGCATGAACAAGAAGTAGGGCAAAAGAAGGCCAAAAAGTTCAGTCGGGATGAAAGGGATTATGCTGCGTGCCAGGTATACACATTTGCCAGGAAATTTGACTATTTATACTCAAAGCAAACAGCGGCAAACAAGACAACAGGGGCAAAATCAGCAGCTTCAAGTGTGGAGAGCTCAGAATTAAGTTCCGGAGACGAGCAACCCACTACACCATTCCCCTAATTGGATTTCTCAGGGGGAGATGAGGCTCTTCCAAATGACGGACAGACAGAGAGGAAGAGGAAAGATTAACAAAACAGAAGGGGATTCCACAAGACAAGAAAATCAAAGGTTAGGAGTAAAAAGAGGAACGCAAAACAAAAAGCAATAAAAAAGGAAGGGATACAAGACAACAACTTGATTATTAATCTCTCTTATAAAAACATTACTGAAGACCATAGAAGCCTTTTGAACAAGGATTTAACATTTTGCCCAAATGCAAAATTCAATTTTGTGAATTCCTGGATTGATCTATATAAATTCACAAGAAAAGTTACATTGAAAAAACATTATGCACAAAATTAACAAAAAGAAAAAAGCTGTAACGTTGTTCTCAGAAATTACAACCAAGGAATTGACAACTTTATGTTCGCTAACCAGCTTGGAGATGGAAGCATCCGGGACAATAGCTCAGCCTATAGAACATCTATCGGAAATAGATCTATGTGAACATTTGGAGATTCCGACAGATCTGGCCCCAGAGAGTTGCTGCAGATTGAAATCAAAATTTTGTCCCCAACTTCCAATAGGAAACAAAATTGATTTATTTCATGAAATTGTGACAGATGGACTAACGAGGATGGTATCTATGGAGGCAAACAGACAACAAAAATGGGCAAAAAGATGGATTTAAATCTGACCACTAAAGAATGGGAAGCTTTAGAAGATCTGCAAAAAGATGAGGAAATTATCATCAAACCCAGTGACAAAGGAGGAAATATTGTAATCATGAGTCGAGAAAAATACATGATAGAAGTCAACAGACAACTGAACAACAGAAATCATTACAAGAAACTTCCTGGAAACCGAATTGAAGGTCATATGGAATCCTTTTACCTTATGCTCACAGAATGGTATGATAATGGCCTTCTGGATCTAGAGGAATATAACTATTTAAAAACTACACATCCAATCATGCCCATGATCTATTTTTTGCCAAAGGTGAACAAAGGCACAGTTAACCCACCTGGAAGGCCCATAGTAAATTCAATAGGTGCACTTTTAGAAACACCCCGAGATGTATCAATATATTTCTCTTCCCCTATGTAAAATGTCTTCCCTCCTACTTAAGGGATTCGCAAGATTTCCAGAAGCGAATAAATGAGCTACCATGGAAATCAAACTATCACATGGCAACTCTAGATGTTGTTTCATTATATACCTCAATACAACATTTGGATGGGATTGAAATGCGTAAATACTTCCTGCAGACTCGTTTAATCTACTTGTTGGAACATTCAAACATGTTACTAGATATGATCGACTTCTGCCTTCATCATATTTTTTTTTAGTTAATGACAAATATTTTTTACAAGTTCAAGGAATGGCCATGGGCACATCATTCACACCCACATACGTGAATCTTTTCATGGGCAGCTGGGAAGCAGAAGTAGCTTGGAGTGAACAGAATAAGAGCAATATGGAATAAATGATTCTGTGGGTTCGCTTCATATATCATCTTTTCTTAATATGGAAGGTGAAAATCAGACCTAGAATCTTTCTTAAGATCTCTCAACCAAAACAATTTAAACTTGAAATTTACCTTTGACATCCAGGACAAAGAAATACATTTTCTAGACATCAATATTTACATTGAAGAAGCCACCAACCGCCAGTTCTCCTGCCTACACTGCCGACTATCCTTCACCATCAACAGCCCCCACACGACTGCTGAACTAACGACGGACGCCCGCACCCCTGACATGCATCCTCCTCAAAGTGCGCTCCCTCCACAGACACGCCACAGAGATCTGGGACCTGCTCGACACCCTCGCGCCAGACGTCACCTTCTTCACGGAAACATGGACCAACACCACCTCCGCCCCCGACATCGCCACGGCCATCCCTGACGGATACAAGATCCAAAGAAAGGACCGCCCCCACAGCCCAGGAGGAGGACTGGCCATCGCACACAAGAGCTCCTTCCGGCTCTCCACCTCCAGCACGAGTGACCCCCTCTCCAACACAGAGCACCTCCACTTCCAGATCCAAACCAGCCCCAGAACCACGCTGCGCGGGACCCTCGTCTACAGACACCCCTGTCCTCACGCCTCTTCCGCCACCACCATTGCCGACCTAGCCGCACCCCACACCATTGCTTCCACAGACTACATCCTCATTGGGGACCTGAATTTCCACCTCGACAACCACAGCGACCCCGACTCCACCACTCTCCTTGACAACCTCGCCAACCTCGGACTGAAACAGCTGGTCACCACCCCCACCCACAAAGTCGGACACACCCTAGACCCCATCTTCGCAGGAGGGACCAACATCCACTTCAGCCACACCACGCAGCCCCTCTGGACAGACCACCACTGCGTTCACTTCACCTTCAACACCGCCACTGTGACTAAACCCGCCCCGCGCCCGCCACAAAGGAACTGGAGCAAGATCACAGAGGAACTCCTCAACACCACCCTCCTCCATGACCCCCCCTCCGCCACGAACGACACCAACTCTGCAGCTAAGGAACTACACCGCTGGATCGGCGGCTGTGCCGACAAGCTCGCACCCCTCCGCCAGCCCACCAAACAACGCCCGCTGAAGGCTGCCTGGTTCACCACCGACCTCCAAGAGGCCAGGCGCTTCTGCAGGCGCCTCGAGAAACTCTGGCGGAACAGGAAAACCCCCAAAGACCAGAACAACTACAGGAACGCCATGACTGAATACCACCAGCACATAAGAGCAACCAAGCGGACCTTTATCAAGAACAAAATCCACACCAACGCAAGCAACGCAAAAGAACCCCCCAGCGAAGCCACGGACGTCACACCCTCTCAGGACCTTTGCAACAAGCTCAGCTCCTATTTCCACCTGAAAATCAAGGCCCTCTATGACAACTTCAGCGAACAGACTCCGGACACCATGCCCCTCTCCACCACCGACAACCAGCCGCCCATCACCACCTGGAAACCGACCACCACTGAAGACACAACCACAACCATGAAGAACACCGACTCTGGAGTCCCCACTGACCCCTGCCCACCGCACATCTACCACAGAGCCGCCGCCGCCATAGCACCCGAACTAGGCCGGACCATCAACGCCTCCCTTGAGTCCGGCATCTTCCCTGACGACTGGAAGTGGGCAGAGGTCAAACCCCTCCTCAAGAAACCCTCGGCTGACCCGACGGACCTGAAAAACTGCCGGCCCATCTCTCTCCTTCCCTTCGCAGCCAAAGTCAACGAGAGATTCATCAACGCCCAACTAACCACCTTCATCGAAGAGAACGCCATCCTCGACCCCTCCCAGTCTGGATTTCGGAGCAACCACAGCACCGAGACCGCCCTCCTCGCTGCCACCGACGACATCCGCATGCTACTCGACCAGGGCCACACTGCAGCCCTCATCCTACTAGACCTCTCCGCAGCCTTCGACACCGACTCCCATCGCACCCTTGCAGCCAGTCTACACGACGCCGGTATACGGGGAACCGCCCTTTCTCTCCAGCAGGACCCAATGGACCAGACTCCCTCCCTTCCTCTCTGAACCTACTGAGATCAACTGCGGAGTACCCCAAGGATCCTCGCTCAGCCCCACGCTCTTCAACATCTACATGGCCCCCCTCACCGCCATCATCAGACAGCATGGGCTCAGCATAGTATCTTACGCCGACGACACCCAGCTCATCCTCTCCCTCACAAAGAACCCCGAAGACCCCAGGCTCAGCTTCCAAGAAGGAATGAAAGACGTCGCAGCTTGGATGAGGGACAGCTGCCTAAAACTGAACTCGGAGAAGACAGAGGTCCTCGTCCTTGGACCCTCCCCCACTGCGTGGGACAGCTCTTGGTGGCCCCCTGCCCTCGGAAACCCACCCACCCCGACAGACCACGCCCAGAACCTAGGCATCATTCTAGACTCCTCCCTCACCCTGACCCACCAGATCAACGCCGTCGCCTCCACCTGCTTCAACTCCCTCCGCATACTCAGCAAGACCTTCAAGTGGATCCCCCCGAATGCAGAAAGACCGTCACCCACGCACTCATAACCAGCAGATTGGACTATGGCAACGCCCTTTACACCAGAATTAACAAGACCCTGCTACACAAGCTCCAGACCATCCAGAACACCTTAGCCAGACTTGTCCTAGGAACCCTATGACATGAGCACATGACCCAGCACCTACAAGACCTCCACTGGCTCCCCATCGAGAAGAGAGTAACCTTCAAGCTACTCAGCCACGCCTACAAATCCCTCCACAACATCGGACCCAAATAGCTCAATGATAGAGTCTCCTTCCACGTACCCAAAAGGAACCTCCGCTCCGCCAACCTCGCCCTAGCGGAGACCCCACGCATCTGCAGAACCAGAGCAGGTGGAAGAGCCTTCTCCTACATTGCAGCAAAGACCTGGAACGAGCTCCCAGTCAGCATCAGACGCTCCCCCACCCTGCACACCTTCAGGAAGAGCCTCAAGACCTGGCTCTTCGACTGATCTGGAGCGCCCCCTTCCCCCCAGCATCTTGAGACCCTCACGGGTGAGTAGCACGCTTTATAAACCCTATATTGATTGATTGATTAAAAATTTGCACCAAGATGTATAGGAAACCCACAAACAGCATACTTCATGCCAACAGTGGGCATCCCCTTTCGCTCAAATGGAGTGTTCCCTATGGAGAGTTTTTGAGGGTAAGACGATGTTGTTCCAAAGAATCCAATTTTAAAGAACAAACTAAGAAGATGCTCAACAGACTTCAAGTAAGGGGGTACCCAGATATGATCTTAAATGATGCTTTAAGGAGAGCAGGTCGAAAAAAACGGGAAACATATTGAGAACCAAAGAGAGAGATGCAGAAGCAAAGAATGAAAATCAGATCATTAGGTATATTGCAGACTAAAATACATCAAGTAAAAAAGTGAGGAATTTATTAAAGGACAATAGAAAGATTCTGCAAATGGATGAAGATCTGAGGAGCATACTCCCGGAAACACCAAACATTTCTTACCGAAAAGCTTCATCCCTAGGAGATCTTTTAACTTGTAGTTACATGAAACCTGTGAATGTGCGAAGAAATATGACTACATGGCTTCCAATTCAAACAAAAGGCTTTATCAAATGTGCCAAATGTAAAGCCTGTAGTCATGGTCAAAACAAAACAGAATATGAGACAATATATGGAAGTAAGAATAAAACACAGGAGAAAATTATATGTGAAACAGAATCAGAAATATATGTTTTGGAATGTACATGTGGACTGAAATATGTGGGCAGCACCATCAATAAATTAAAACTCTGTATATTATAACATATGAGAGCTATAAATAAAATCGAGATTTTCAATATGCCATGGCCAAACATATATGGGAAACATATGATGGAGGACTAGAAAATATGAAGTATTATGGTAACAAACATGTTGTGTAATGACCTTGAGGAGGAAATCAGGAATTGGAATTACTCTGAGAAGAATCTAAAAAGATCTTGTTGCTGGGTACAGAGATTCCGAATGGCCTGAATACGGATGCTGAACTGTGCATTCATCTTTAGAAAATGCCTTTCCCTGTGTTCCCCTGTACTTCACCGCAACCAGCAGGATGGTTGTGATGTGCTAATAGAACATATCTGTCACATTATACTTTTCTCTCCTCATCTCGCTTTCCTCTTTTCTTCTTTTTTACTAAACTTCTTACTTTCCTCTTCCTTTCAAATTGGGGAACTAGTACTGTGTACATTAATAATGAATTTTTTATACACAATGAGAGAGTTATAATAAATATACTGTGTTTAACCCCTGCATAGTTTGGGAGGGATTTTAGTTCATGTTAAAAGATGTGCTTTTACATTAAGAGATGTGCAATACTATGTGCAACTTTTTATCTTCTCTTACTTCTGAATTATGAAATGAGCATTACATGCACTAATAATGAATTTTTTGTATAGAATGAAAGAATTATAACTATACAGAATGAATTGGTACTTTACAGATAACTTATAATTAGTGTATTGTTTGCACTTTCTGCAGAGATTGGAGAGATTATAGTTTACATCGAAGATGCACTTTAATAAGGAGATATGTACAATACTATATGCAACTTGTTGCACGGATTAGAGAGGAATCTTTCATTAAAACTTTATCTAGTAAAGTTATAACATAATTTTAATACATTTTAATATATATGTACTGTACCCATCCTTTTGCACAAATTAGAAAAACTTAGGGGCCGATTCCGATCTCGGCCGGTAGGGCTCCGAATCGGATTCGGCTTTACCGGATCCGATTCGGAGCCCTATTTCCCGACCGAATCGTACGTGCGTCCGGGCGAGCGAGTACGATGCGTGCGCTCGCGAAATCTCCGACCGACTCGTTCGCAGGACCCGACCGCTCCGACCGACTCGCACGGGGACGACTCGCACCGCGCAATGGAGACGTTCCCCGGCCGGGTAAGTACGATGCGCACCTCGACCGCTCCGACCGACTCGCGCAGTCCGGCTCCAAGGAGCTGTCAGAGCCGCACTTTGGGGGTCCGTGTCGGACCCCCTGGAAGCGTAGGCACGCGAGTCGCACACAGGGGGAGCCATGGGTCCCCCTACACGTGCATGTACGGTGCGACCCGCATCGACATGAACACGCTGTAGGGGGCGCCCTTGTTCGCGTCATGCCCATTGAGTCAATGGGAGCCCGTGTACGCGTCGTACGACTGGCTCCCATTGACTTCAATGGGAGTCCGACCGAATCGAGTCTGATAGCATATGTGCGCATCGTACTCGTTCGGTCGGACTGCTAGGGTCCGATTCGGTCGGAAATCTCTCCGAGTCCGGCTCGGTCGGAGAGATTTCCGGCCCGAATCGGAATCGGCCCCTTAATGTTTACAATGAAGATGCACCTCAATATTAAATAGGATAACTTGTTATCAATGCATTAAATTCTTTCTTTTGCACAAACTAGAAATGTTTGTTGTTTACAATGAAGATGCACTTTAATATGGAGATATTTGAAGACTATATGCAACATTTTGTACAAATTGGAAGAAAGCTTATACCCTCAAAAAATATGCACTTTAACACCCAGAATAGATCACGCGGAATAAAAGATCATATAAGTCTCTCTTATATATGAGTTAAAACAAGAACGCATATGGCCCCTTTGAATCTTCCCATTTTTTAGTCCCTTCTTATTTCTCTTACCTTTAGTTTGTTTTATTGTTTTTCTCTCCTTTAATATTATCAGATTTATTTACTTTTTCATTTTTTCTTTGTCACTCCTCTATTTAAGTTATTCTTAGTTTTGATACTATGCTCTGATGTGAGAGGGAAATTTGTACTTTACATGTAATAAAAGCAGAGCAAAATTACATAAGGGTACTTTACTAAGATTGAGAACCATATAGTATAAAACCGATATAATGTCAAACACATATATGACAAAACTCAAAATGGCAGAAAAGGTATGCGATTGACTTAATTGAAAAGAAGTCTATGCATTGTTTTTAATGGAGTTCTTTTTTAGAAGGTGGTTCCCTTTAAAAGTATTGTTTGAACTTTGAAAACTCTATGGCCCTGTTGAAAGGTATGGCTGAAACGCGTTGGTGTCATGTTCACACTCATGGTGATAAGAAAATAAAAACTTACAAAGTACTGGTACTGGTGCCTGTCTGTTCTGTGTTTTCCTTGCCTCGTGCAGAACTGAGCTGGGTGTATTGGGGCTGCCTTTGGAAACAACTGTGGATATATATATAAACATGGAGATGTAGTCAAGGAGAAGGAAGGGGTAGAATTGGTGTCAGTGATGCAATCCATTCACAACCCATTTAGAGTTGAAAGCATGAAATACCATTTCATTAATATCACTCTTTGTCTACAAATCCTTTACAGCTAGACAGAGGACAAACAGCCTGACAGGCTAGTGTGTGCAATGTAAGTAGTTTCTCAGCATGAAAAATATTGTTTATTGATTCCTGCAGGCCTGGAATACTGATAACAAAAATATAGAGCCTGATATATAATGGTAAACTTACACTTTTGTGTTAAGTTTACATTTGATGTAGTAACTTTAATACATTTGAATACATTTTGCCTTTCACAAACTAGTGGGGCTGATTCACAAAGGTAAACTTACACGTTTGTGTAAGTTTATGATTGTTTGCTATTCACAAATGTATTTACTAGTAGTATCTTTATGACTGCAGAGTCTCCGCACATAAAAAGATAGGACTGTCCTAGCTCCATAGACTAACATAAGAAGGCTTCATTAAACTTTAATAAAGTCTAACGTTTGACAGGAGGGACCTAGCAACATAATTCAAAGTATCAAAATAACAGTTGCAATAAATAAACCAATTTGCCAGGGTCAGATTTATTATAACTATCGCAGGAAAGGAGTTTTAGAACATACTTTCCTGAAGTTACCTAAAGCAGCCATGTAGCAGCCTCTTCTGATTGGCCAGCCTTTTACACCCTTAGCCAAGCGGCTACCTTATTAATTGTTAAGAGTCCTGGGGATAAAACAATACAGCCATTTGTTGGAAGGAGATTTGGATCCTGTATAAGCCAGGGTCAGGAAGGGGGCTGGGGAGAAAAACTGGTCTTTCAAGGGAGACCTAGCCCCCACTTCCTTGATCACCAGCCAGATGGGATCCCCTATAATTAGATTAGCAGAGGAGATGGAAGGGTAGTGTGGAGAAATGTTAGCCACACCTCTGGGTTGGGTTAGTCAGACCTTAACTCCAAGGGGAGATTTTCTCCTTTTAGATTTTTGCTTAGATGTACATTCTGTGACACAAGTATGCCATACTTTTAAGGAAGTTGTCATGGCAGAGGGTGGCAACTTGAACCCCATAGGTTGGGGTGTCCCCCCCTCTTCCTAGCCCAGAATGGGGAATACATATAGCGTGTTGCAAGAGCACCTCAGATCCTGCCAGAAACATCTGGGGAAGAAGGACTGCCCTGCTAGAACCTTGGACCACACATGAGAGGACTGCACTCAGAAGGACTGCACCTGCTGCACCTAAAGGCTCCACATAAGAAAGACTTTGCCTGTATTTAAGGATAAGGAGTGGACTCCCTGAGCAGCAACACGTAGGAAAGTGCTGGAAGAAGCTACCAGCTACATCCACTTCAAGGATAACTCCAGCTGAACAGCTTTGCCAGGAATTTATTTGTATTGACCAGGTGCATTGTAGGAGTTAGAGTCCCAGACACAAAGAGGCAAACCAGTGCTTCTGAACCCTTGGCTGGCTATATGGACCCTTTCTGATCCTCAAGAAACCTTTCTGAAGAAGATCTGAAAGTGTGGGAACTTTTTATCAACTTTTGTGAAAAAGCTCCATAAGAAGACCAGCATCAACAACAAGAGTCAAGCCGGTGACGCTGAACAGCGATTCGGCCTGAATGCACAGGTTTGTTCCACTGAAAGCTCCAGAGCTCCCTACCATTGATTATGAAGACTAAGACCTCTCGGACTCACCGAGGTGTCGCGCTACAACAGGTAGGTGTCATCAAATCAAATTCCAGATCCGAGGACCCAATTGTTTGACGTCCAGAGACAAAGCTCAAAAAAAGTTACTAAGTCAGAAGGTAAGAACTTGACCGGACCCAACCACTCATCGTATCCTACCTGAGCCCCATCCCAGTCGGCCTGAAACTTTGACTTTGTCCAGGTCCAGCGTAACCAGATAGCCACGGTTGGCGCTTCACACTTTTTGGTGCTAGAAAGCACATTTGTTAAAATAAACTTTCAAAATTCATACCTCAGGTTCTCTACATTGGATGTTTATCATTTTGGTGTCATTTTAAAGCTACAAATCTTCTCTATTTTCATAAATTGGGATTTTTATTGTGTTGTGTCTTTTACTTATTTACTTTTTGATGATAATAAATGTTTTACACACCTGTCTCCTAAATTAAGCATGACTGCTCGTCTGCCAAGCTACCACGGGTTGAGCAAGGATTAATTTATTGAGACTTGACTGGACCTTATTTGTGACTGTGGTGTCATTACTAGCTGTAGGTACCTACATATCTAAAACATGGAAGAAGGTTATTGTTAAACCATCACTAAAGACACCTTCTCTAAACCCCAAATATGTAAATCATTTTTGACACATTTCCCTTTTTCCTTGTACATCCCAACTCTTAGAAATAAATTGCAAACTCTCTGCTACAAATCTTTGTGGACCAGAGCTGCTTGCTGGCCACCTACAACGCTGATTTTCACTCTGACAGGAGGACTGAGCTGGTAATGGTAGCTGTGCTGAACATTCTGGCAGATTGGCATATGCTAAGAGCACCGTGTTCTGAACCTTTTGATCTCTCAGCGGCCTTCTACACCATCAATCACACCAGTCCCTTCACCAGACTTTCTGACTCAGTTTTTAAAGGAATCATACTCAAATGGCTAACCTTTTTTCTCATGGAACATCAGCAATCAGATGCCTCACATTCAATCTGTTGAAAACCCCAACTCCTCGATTGTGGATTTCTCGGCTTTAACACTTCCACCAGCAGTCGCTGTCGAAAGGTTTATTCGAACTGCCCTGGCTTCCGGTAGAGAA
This sequence comes from Calotriton arnoldi, assembly GCA_963921515.1. Taxonomy (NCBI): domain Eukaryota; kingdom Metazoa; phylum Chordata; class Amphibia; order Caudata; family Salamandridae; genus Calotriton; species Calotriton arnoldi. The sequence goes on from CAWUFW010017297.1 coordinate 111,917, forward strand.
GCGCATTATGTTCAAGGCACTCTATATTATACAAAATTCTCTGTACGCGGTAAGTCCAACTAAAATTAAAGCCATGTTCCAATGGTATGTTCCTACTAAAAATCTTTGCTCTGCACATCATAACTTAGGGATGGTTCCCAGTGTTCGGGACAAGAGATGGGGAGACAGAGCTTTCTCAGTCGCGATGGCAAGGCTTCGGAATATTCTTCCCCATCATCTCATGTGCCTGAAGCTGCATTCCCTCTTCAGGAAGGCTTTAAAACATGGTTGGTTTACCCTGCAGGAAGTCATAGTATCGCTGGGAGATTCTAGTACCAGTTCTTACCGAGCAGCATAGCAAGACTACAGCACCCAGAAGCCCAAGGGCATTTGTTGCGCTTCTATAAATTTTGGTCATATCATTTGGCCATATAACACCTGTTGACTAACAACAGTTTGAATAAACACAAGCATACATTTGTTTTGAGGCCACTCTTCTAGTTTTAGGAAAACACATGTTTCTAAATAGTCAGAATTGAGGATTGCTGTGGGTCCCCTTTCATTTTAATCTGTATGCATGGTTAAAGGTGTCTATTCAATTCAGTGAGTGGAGCTTCACAAAGAAGTAAACAAACATATATATGCATCCTCTTGCCTATCTCCTCCATTACACTGAGATAAGATAATATGTGTATGTTGATGACAATTGATATTTGGGTATTTCAGGCGCAGGGCACTATAAGAACCTCCCTTTCGGCAGAACACCTGTCACTGTCTCACTGGTGGATGTTTTCAGATTACATGGACCTCAAACCAACTCAAATGATACAGCCTTTGCCGTCTCAAGTTCTGATCACTGATGATCGGAACTGATCACCAAAGTCATAAAGACAGCTTACACCCTCTAAAAACTAAAAATATCGAATTTGTTTATTGAGAAACACCTTCACTTTCCATTATTAATGATGACGCCATTTACTTAGCTGGAGATTTTAATCCCCTGCAGCTCAATCAAAATGCTTAAGGCCGCTTGGTCAGTGGGTTTACCATCTCATATCATTTTTCACCCACTCTGAGGCATTGCACTCCATGATTATTTGCAGCTGGGTAACCTTCAAAGCTATGTTCAGTGCTGTTAGAAATGGGGTTTCTGGTTGGCTAGGGTATGCGCCTAAGCCAGGCATAAACCATCACTCTAGTCAGGGCAAGGGAGTTACACGCTGAAGATAACCCCTGCTCACCCCCTTGGTAGCTTGGCAGAACAGTCAGGCTTATCCCAGAGGCAATGTGTAAAGCGTTTGCGCAACACACTCACACAGCAGCGACACACTAGGCACACCACAAAAGAAATTCCACACAAGGTTATATAAAAATAGCCTTTGTATTATCCATAAAACACATTAGAACACAATCACATATAGTACTGTGCCATTAGGCACTAGTCATGACTTCACAGGTATTATATATACCAATAGGTCAATCGGGCCACTGTCATAATCACCTAAATCAGTTAGGTAGGGCAACCAGTAACTACTGGTAAGAGTGCACTTAGCACAACACATTAGCAACAAACCTCATAGCGGTTCTCAGCATAACACATTATGCATACTTATAATCCTCAGTGCACCTTAGTACACGCTTGCCACAATACGTATATCATGAGCACCTCATACCAACAGTGGGCCTATTGCCACAGGTATCCACATCAGTGCATAATCAGCAGTGAACTATCAATTGCTGGAAGAGTGCAGTATTATAGACGGTACACGCAGCTCGGTGCCGGAAGCGACAAGAGATGAATAACACAGTGCTCACCACACACTGACACAAATCAGATAGGGCAAGCAACTAACTCATTGGGGAGACCACAGGGGCACACCAGTAAAGTGTCCCCAGGGAGGCCAGCACAAGGATTCCTTTAGGCAGAGTGGTAGTCCCCCCCCTAGCCCAAAAAAGGCAGAAGATCAGCACTTTCTGCAGCCCAGTTCCATGGCGGTTCCTCCTGGTCACACGCAGTCTTCTGTTCCAAGCAAGCTCAGTTCAGCAGACCTGGGGTCACAGCCCCAATACTTATAGCACCATATGTCTTTGTTCTCCCCCTGGCACAGGCTCTGAGCCCAGTCCAAACCAGTTCTGGGGGGCACTTTTCAAGTGCACAACAACCTTCATTGTCAGTGTAAGCCCTGGCCCCAGACAGACCACAGGGGTTCGGAGCCATCATTGTGGAAGGTAGGCACAGCCCTATTCAGATGCAGGTGCTACTCCTCCCACCACTCCAAATGCAGCCCAGGCCTATTCAGCCTAGTGCTGACTCATCCAGACTCTCTGGAGCCTCTGCACCTCCCCAGCCCCTGTCACTCCAAAGCCAGACAGTCAATAAACATCGTAGCAGAGGACCAAAGACACATAGCACACAGAAATGCCTACTTCTAAAAGTGGCATTACTAAAATAGTAATAATAAATACGCTAACACCAATACGCAGCATTTATCACCACTATTCCAAACATACCAAACTTGATCACGCTACCCCTCTCTGATCAGGAACTACCACTAAAGCACATATCAGGGAATCGCCAATGCATCCCTATGAGAAGGAAGCCTCATAGCAGTGAGAAACCAAATAGGGTGTTTGTCACTACAGGACATGCCACACAGTTAAGGCACATGTCCTACCTTTCACCTACACCACACCCTGCCCATAGGGCTAGTTAGGGCCTACCTTAGGGGTGAATGATATGTAGTAAAAGAGGAGTTGCAAATGTGGCATCCACTTTAGGTCCACGTCACAGCGGCAGTAAACTGCGCGCGCAGGCCCTGCAGTGGCAGAGGCCTGAGACAGGTTTGAAAGGCTACTTTGGTGGGTGGCGCAAGCAGCGCTGCAAGCCCACCAGTAGCATTTAATTTACTGGCCCTGGGTATATGAGATACCACTGTACAAGGGACTGACAGGTAAATTAAATATGCCAAACAGGAGTAGACCAATCTTACCAAGTTTACCATAGAGAGCACATGCACTTTAGCACTGATCAGCAGTGATAAAGTGCCTAGAGTCCTAAAACCACCAACAACAGATCAGAAAAGATACAGGAGGAAGGCAAAAAGTTCTGGGATGACCCTTCAAAAAGGGCCAAGTCCAACAAGTGCTCAGTGAGCAAATTACCAGGGAGTGCCAGAGTAAATGGCCCCATACCTGGTATAAACCTCCTAGGTTGCTCCGGTCAGCATAGCACTTACTTTTTACTATCCCTATGTCGCATACGATTACATTTGAAGACAGATCGTTTTTAATTGTTGCTATCAGAGTATAGAATTGTCTTTGTTTGCAGTTAGGCAGTCATTCTTCTATGCGCTAGTTCGGAAAGTTGTTAAAAACCTATCTATTCAATATGTAGCGGTGGAGCTGTCATTGTAGCCCAAATGGCTTTCGTCGCACACGCCAACCAAGAGAGGAGATTGACAGGTATTAAGAATCTGAAACTGCAATGAATCTACCACTGGTCAGATATATCACCTATGGCAGACAAACAGGCAAAAAATAAAACACTGTGCGCTTGGAGTAACCATGGACATATGTTTATCGTGAATTACATCAAAATTAGTTAAACATTGGTGAGAGTGTTTATAACTACTACATGCCAGTGTAGTTTGAATGTAATTTTTAATGATGAGCATTTTTTAATAACTTGTTCTTTATTTCTTATCTGAAATATATCCTTTTACGCCCCAATTTTTCAGAGGCGTAAAATACACATAGAAGACAGAATGCTGTTGCGTTGTTGTTATGGTTAGATAATTGTCCGATCAGAGTTCCTCTGGGTCGATTTTTATGCAATTATGTTAAATTATAAATAGATTTTTTGTCTGTAGATTATCTTTGTATTGAAACTGTATGTATATGATAGCATTTGTTTTATGGGCTTATAACCTAAAAACAAATATGAAACTGATTACAGTATTACATTTTTTTTAACATTATTGCAGGTTAAGTGTTTTCCTTCCAAATTCTAGAGGCGTAGATGGAAAATCAGGCATTTGGTCTGAGGCCACTGAACACAGAGAAGCATGAAAAGGACTGTTCAGCTGTTTTCTATATAGCCCTATTTTATCCTGTCTAATCATTGACCCCCCAACAGGTTTTTGCATTATTCCCTATGTCTTAGGCCCACGATATCTAGCCCCTAACTAGAGATGAATAACTATTTCCTTCGCATATTGCTATATTTTGTTTGTTATTCAGTAGTAGTAGCTATGGTGCTTGTCCTAGCAGTCTGATATTTGTCCTTTCACACAGGATAATATGCAAGCTATTCTATGCACTATGGGCCTGATTCACAGAACTAACTTACGTCAAAAACGTAAAGTTAGTACTTTTGGTATTCACAGAATACACTTACTCATTTTGGTATTCACAGAATGAACTTACTCATTTCGGTATTCACAGAAGTTAGTAGTCCTAACTTTGGGACTCCTAAATGCCTTCTGTGAATACCGAAAGTCTTAAAGTTAGGATTTTCTCAGTTTAGGAGTAGTAAAGTTAGGACTCCTAACTTTACTACTCTTAAACTGAGAAAATCCTAACTTTAAGACTTTTGGTATTCACAGAAGGCATTTAGGAGTCCTAAAGTTAGGAGTCCTAACTTTACTACTCCTAAACTGAGAAAAATCCTAACTTTAAGACTTTCGGTATTCATAGAAGGCATTTAGGAGTCCTAAAGTTAGGACTACTAACTTCTGTGAATACCGAAATGAGTAAGTTCATTCTGTGAATACCAAAATGAGTAAGTGTATTCTGTGAATACCAAAAAGTACTAACTTTACGTTTTTGACGTAAGTTAGTTCTGTGAATCAGGCCCTATGAGTTCAGGGTCCCCTCTGGCACCAGTACTCACCTCAACTCGTAATACTTTGTTTGCCGTTAGCCAAGTTCTGAACTTCTGCAAATGCGGCTGTCATTATCGTATTAAAGAAACTCACCTTAGATCAAGTCATATTGAAGAGAGTGCAGTGCTCAATAGGTTTCAGTCCGTTTTTGATACCAGTTACAAACACCATGCTGACCATCCCTTCTAATGATATCTAAATGTTCTTGGACAGTAGTGACTCAGTGGCCCTTTTTCTCCTTGATCTTTCTGCGACCTTTGACACAGTCTCATACAACATCTTTTTTCAAAGACTCATTGATGTGGGCATACAGAAGAATGGGATGCCACAATAAAGTCTTTGGTGTCCTCTGAGGTATTTTTATCTCACACACACTTTCCTCAACCCTTTCTCACCCCTCACCACACCCTGCTCATCTACAGGTTTTAGTATACCTCGATTTCTATAACTGATAACATCACTGAGCTCCTCCCTCTAAGAGAGGTGATTGTAGCCCGCTTTGTGGCCAGGCTGACATTGCGAGGAGGTTACCCTAAGATGAAGCATGCCACCTTCGGTTGGGTGACAGAAACCGTCCTATAAAAGGTGCACTCCTGCACTTCTCAGCTATCTTCCACTAGGCCCAGGACCCAATTTGTCTTTTATGACGTTTTAATAGGGGAAGCGTCCCCTGCTGGTCTTTAAATCTCCTCAGGTCCTCTTTTGTGTGTCTACGGCATACAGAAGAAGGCATTGAGTTGGATTCAATCGTGTTTGTTGAGGAGGACCAAAGCTGTTCATCTTTGTCCTTTTTTGTCTGCCCTCCGTCAGCTGCATTGTGGTGTCCCACAGGGCTCTCTGAGCCTGACTTTGTTTAATATATTTGTGATGCCTCTGGCCAACTTCAGTATCTCCTTTGGAATTCAATTCTACTCATACGCAGATGATACCCAGATTGAACTGCAGCTTGAGAGTGGTCATTTGCCCATCCAAAACCAATTTGAATCTTGCCTCACATCGGTGGCCCATTGGATGGGTATTAATTTCCTGAGGCTAAATGCAGGCAAGTCAGAGGTTTTGGTGTTTGGAAATTCCACTAACACATCACCACTAGGGTGGCCTCAATGCCTGAGACCCTGTCTGACATGTGGGACCAGTAAACTTAATCTAGGTGCTATCTTCGATGCTAGGTTATATTTCGAGTCCGATATCAACAAACTTATAGCAAAATGTTTCATCCTTTTGAAGATGTCGAGAAAAATCATCCTTACTGTGCCCAGCTTTTTTCTGACACCTTTGGTGCAGGCACTAATTCTCAGTTTTTTGCATTAACTCAACACCATTTTTCTGGGTCTTCCTGCCTATTGGCTGCTGCATCTCCAGTTGATACAGAATGCTCATCTAGGGTGATACTAGGTCAACCGAGATCAGCCGGGGTGTCTCATCATATCTCCGAGTTGCATTAGCTTCTGTGGCCTTGTATATAAATGTATGGGTCCTAAATTACATTTTAATATCTTTGGATTCATACTCTATAGTTTAGCAAATTTCTTGGAGCCATTATTTAATGAGATGTGCCCTTTTAGCTGCCAGTCTGAGTGTGTTAATTTCTCTGCTGCACCATGTGTCAGATCAAATGCTACAGACACACAATTGGCCCATTTCAGGATTATAAAAACATTTCTTGCTGGAGTAAGGCTGTGAAATTGGAATCCCCTGGACATTATCCTGTAACTGTTTGTTAAGGGGAAGGATGCTCATTGTAGTTGACAGTGGAATGACCCTGTCTCTAATGTTCAGCATGTTCAGCTGTGGGTCCTTTTGAAGAGTTTTGAGGGTAGTAGAGGTGTGCCTCACATTTAGTTTGGGCTATCTATGTAATCATATCCAGAATGCAGCACAATGGGGGAACATGGAGTTGACCTGTTCCTTTCTTGTTAGTATAGGGAGGATGTATAGTGCGGCACTACTAGGTTGGTGTGTGCTCCACCGAACAAAGGAAACTCCACCACTCTTCCTAAGTTCTTACACAGGCTCAAAAAGTTGAAAAAGAGTCTAGAAGAACTGAGGAAGGACTTGCGTAACTGAAGAACCTCAGTATGGCACTTGCAGGTGCACCCACTTCAGGCTTGTACTCAGGAGTTTTGCAGCCATTCTCCAGGGCTTGTTAGACTACCTACCTAACTCTCTCCCATGCCCAGTGAAGAGTGGGCTTGCAAGGGACCCTGATGAGAGAATCCCCTGGACTTCTGTTTGACTGGTCCTTTTTTGGTGTCTAAGAAGCGGGAGACTGAATGCCTTAGTTGTGTACAGTCACCTTGCAATTGGTTCAAGGATAGGAAGTACAGACAATGTCTGTAAGGGAGGATACTGTGAGGATATCACCATGGCTAGACAGGAGGGCATGTCCATGCCCTTAGTGTTAAGTTGTGCCTAAGAAGTACAGATCAACAGTGCCAAGACATACCGGAGGGCTGAAAGAAGACTTTGAAAGGAGCAAGTCCCTTAGGTATCAGTCTTGGTGGCTGGTGCTTGCCACATAAAGCAGAGTGCTTAAAGTTCCATGTAAATCAGTCCACCAGGGACAGGCATATTGGAAAATCAAGTAACTGTTCACATGTGTATTTTCTCACCTATCTGTGGGTGCCAGGACTCTGGGGCTGTACCCATCAGCACTATCAAACCTAGAGCACAATTGTTTCCTCTCTTATTAGCATCATCTAGAACAAACTGCAATAGATTAACTGCTGGGGAAACTGAAACCACCGCCATCAATTTACCTCACAGCGTTCAGTGGCCTCTGAGTGCTTCCACCCCCTCCCCGACAAGTGGACAAAGGCTTGGTGGGCCCTGAGTGGCAGTGTGGCTACCACTACCTCACTGCAAAAATGAGAATTTCAGCAGAGACTGTAACCATCTGTTTACTTCTCTCTGCTGACAGGTGCTAACGCATAGGAGGCCACATGAGTACATCATTTGAAAGTAGGGGGCAGTTCGGGAAGTACTCAGATTTCCCTGAGAAACCGGGCTCCCACAAACCCTGGTATTTAGGTGCAAAAAAGATGTGCTGTGCTCAGTGAAGGAAAAAGCTGTATGGGCACTAAAATAAGAGATGAATGGGCAGTTTGTGGAGGCCGAGGAGCCATGGCATGTCCGATAGGACCCTGGTCTGGGAGGAAACTTTTACATTTGAAAAGAAAGTACCCAAAGGGGTTGGTGTATGGTCGGGACTTCAATCCTTCCTTGATTGTCCACATGCTAGCAGTAGTGAATCCCAACAAAGAACCTCAATGAAGAAAGAAATTCGGGACAATAAGTCTTCCAGGAGGAAAAACATGAGTGTCCAGAAAGGATAAGGAACACATTCCAAGCAAAGGAACTTTGCGGTCCAAAGTTGGAAAGCCTTGATGCAGCTGACCCCCTCTGATGTGGGTCAGAGGGGTTGTAGAAATAGAAAATACTAGAATATTTGTTATTGCCAACTGAATTTTTGGCCTCCGAATGGAAGCCAGTGTGCAAAAAAGCGGATATTTGGAAAATGCTCCCTGAATCACATGATAGTATGGTTAAACTGGAATTCAGAGCTGGACAGATAGCCACTATTTCTTATTTCAGTATCTTGGCATATTTAAAAAACGCATAGGTTTCATACATACCCATTTTTCATTTATTAGATTTTCCATATGAATTGATTCATGGTCAGTACAGAAGAAAAATCATTATAAGCTGCAGCTCAGCTGTTGGCATTGGGGTATAGCAAGTGTTATATCCCCGTGAACAGTAAACTCTCATGGATGTAATGATGCAATATGTTTGTAAACTGGGAAAAATTACAGAAGAAAATGTTGTCACCCATTTCCATTTTCCCCATTGTTTTCATTATTTTTTTATTTAAATTCTTAGTTTTTTAGTGAAAAACATGAATCTACATAAATGGTTCTTTGCTGAATTCCAAATTCTGTCTACTTTTTTACAAAGGTATAAGTCTTCAGATTCGCTTATGGATTCAACATCTGTTTATTCTATAGATTGCAAGTGAGTAGAAACCGCAAAACTAGGAAAAAACGACTACCACTTTACAAAAACTGTTGTAGAAAATAATTTTTTACTTCTCTGTCCATTCCTGGTAGCTGGAAAGAGGGTGGTATTAGCACAACAAACATTTTGTTCATTATATTTTTAGGAAAATGAAAAACATACACTTTCTTGAACAGCAGTTTTCAATTTAAAAAAAATAAAAAGATTTTGCGTCATGTTGACTATTTTCTCAGTCCCCTCCAGGGCAATCCACAAAGCCTAGGCACCATTAGTATCTCCAATGTGTGGGGATAAAAGCGTGCACATTTGTTCAGGATACCTTATGTGGAAAGAAGTTATGAAGGCTTGAGTGTGAATTGCCTTAAACATCCAAAATAGGGATCCGCACTAGAGAAGGTAGGGCAGAAATCTCAAGCAGTCAAGGAGCTAAACTCTCACAGTTAGGCACGAGGTGACTTCTCAGATCAAATTGCAGAGATACACACCCTCATGCTAGCCTTGTAGGAGGCAGACCCATTAGCTCCAACACTGATTTAAGATTATGCCTTTTACAAATATGGATATAAAGTGAACTTGCCACATTGCCACCTTAGTAGACTAAGGGCTTCTAAAGGTAAATTGATTAAGAGCGTTTTCAATCAATTCAAATTTGATTTATCTATTCCCAAGGCAATGTCTCATAGAAATCATATCCCTACTAGATACAAACAAATTTCGAAATATGGTGTAAATAGCGATAACATTTATATAAACAGAAAAACAAGCACTTTTCAAAATGCAATCAAGATACATTGCAAATTGCAATGGACATATAAAAATTAATTTAGCATTGTTAGAACTGGGGGTCTCTAGTTGGCAGAGGTAGGTACCTTTGTCCAAATAGGGACCCTTGCTTCTAGTCAGGGTAAGGGGGATACACAACTAAAATAACCCCTGCTCACCCCCTTGGTAGCATGGCACGAGCAGGCAGGCTTATCTCAGAGGCAGTGTGTAAAGCATTTGTGACCACATACAGTAACATGAGAGATGTTTAGGCTGACAACACTACAGATGGACACCACACAGGTTGTATTATAAAAATAAGTATTTTTATATAGACTTAACACAACGACAAAAATCCACAATACACTATGAAAAATAGGACTGTCAATGGTAGAAAATAGTTCAGTTCGAATGCAGGTGATAAATGCGACACTCTACGTTCAATGTACCTTTGGATGCGTAACGCGATACAAACAAAAGAGTTGCAGGGAAGGTGATGCGTCGGTTCCTTACACGGAAGAACGGTGATGCGTCGGTTCCTTGCTCCGGGGGAGGTGATGCGTCGGTTCCCTACTGCTGCGTAGGGGACGGTGATGCGTCGGTTCCTTACCAGAGAGGAGGTGATGCGTCGGTTCTTCACTGCGTGGGGAGGTGATGCGTAGGTTTCTTACTGCGCTTCTGTGGCGATGCGACCAGCAGCGCCTCGATGCGATGACGACCCGGAGCAATGAAACAAAATAGCGTCTTCTTCTCGGTGCGACAAAGAAGGGGGGGCGATGCGTGCACGCCCGACGGCCGTGCGGCGACTCTGTGAATATTCTGAGTCGTGACAGGCCCAGCGACACGCTTCTCCGATGATGCGACGGCATCTGCTGCGACAGCGACACTCTTCTCCGGTGATGCGAGGCGCTTCGGTGATGCGATGGTGACAGCGGCAGCACGCTTTCTCGGCGATGCAACGACAACTGCTGCAACGACGACACACTTCTTCTTCGTGAGTCGCGCTTCCAGCTCCCAGCAACACGCAGTCTCTCAGAAGGCCCAACACAACAGTAGGCACTTCAAATTCCCAGCAAGGGAATTCAGGGGAGCTGGTTGGTGAAGTCTTGTATCCCTGAGACTTCAGCAGGAGGCAAGCTCAATCTTCAAGCCCTTGGAGATTTTCTGCAAGATGATGAACGTAGGCACAAAGTTCCTTTCTCCTTTCTATGGCAATCAGGTAACCACTGCAGGCCAATCCCTCAAACAGCACGCAGCATAGGGATAATCTCCTCCTTCAGTTTCTCTGGTCCCTCTCCTCAGCAAAGGTTCTTGTTGTTTCCCAGAAGTGATCTAAAGTCTTGGTGTCTGGACCCCAATATTTATACTAGCAAATCCATTGTCCTCTGAAGGCAGAGGGTCCTGTACCTAGTCCAAAACAGTTCTGGGTGCATTCTGCCAGTGCACAACTTCTTCCTTTGTCAGTGTGGGCCAGGGTCATCAGACACACCACAGGAGGTGGAGCCAGCATTGTGGAAGGTAGGCACAGCCCTATTCAGGCCCAGGTGCTACTCCTCCCACCACTCCTCATACAGATAGGTCTATTCAGCCCAGTGCTGACTCACCCTGTCTCCTGGAGTCCCCCAGCCCATGTCACTCACAAACCCAGACATACAATACACAAGCTAGCAGAGGCAGGCTGGATGGTTTAGGCAAGAAAATACCTACTTTCTTAAAGTGGTATTTTCAAACACAGAATGTTAAAACCAACTTCACTAAAAGATGTATTTTGTCATTCTGAGTTCAGGCATACTAAATTTGTTTTTCTACCATGTTCCCTGGGTCAGTTAGGATTATAAGATGTTATAATCAAACTGCCCATTCTGGCCAATGGGGACAGGTAGCCTTGCAATAGTGAAAAACGAAATTGGCTGTAATTCACTATCAGGACATGCCACACACATCAGGGCATGTCCTACCTCTTACATACAATGCACCCTGCCTGCAGGCCTACTTTAGGGGTGACTAACATGCAGAAAAGGGAAGGTTTCAGGACTGGTAAGTGGGTGCACTTACCAAGTCGACATGGCTGTACCAGACTGCTCACAGGCTCTGCAATGGCAGGCCTGAGACACGCTTTCCAAGCTGCTCCGGTGGGTGGCACAACCAGTGCTGCAAGCCCACCAGCAGCATTTGATTTACAGGCCCTGGGCACACGCGGTGCACTATACTAGGGTCTGACAGTAAGTCAAATAAGCCAATTATGGAGTCACTAATCCATACACCAATTTATCATAGGGAGCACTTGCACTTTGGCACTGATTAGCAGTGGCAAAGTGCCCAAAGCATCTTAACCAGCAAAAATAGGTCAACAACAGAGGAGGCATAGCGAAAAAATGGAAGGGAGACCCAAGCCAATGGTACCAGGTCTAACACATGTCCCCTCCAGCTGAAATGTGGGGAGAACTACCCTACCTCCTGGGAGTTCTCATCACTAAGGCGGAAAAATCTGGACAGACCATCAGCATTGGCGTGTTCTGTACCAGGGCGGTGTTCCACCGTAAAGTCCATCCCCTGTAGGGAAATGGACGACCTCAACAGCTTTGGATTCTCACCCCTCATCTGCATCAACCATCTGAGGGGCCTGTGGTCTGTCTGAACCCGGAAGTGAGTCCCAAACAGGTATGGTCTCAACTTCTTTAGCGCCCAGACCACAGCAAATGTCTCACAGTCAATAGCACTCCACCTCTGTTCCCGTGGAAGTAACCTCCTACTGATGAAGGTTACAGGTTGGTCTAGGCCCTCCTCATTTAACTGTGTCAGAACAGCCACTACGTCATGCTCTGAAGCATCTGTTTGAACAACAAATTCTTTTGAGAAGTTGGGCGCCTGAAGCACGGGGGCCGTGCACATGGCAGTCTTCAAGGCGTCAAAAGCTCTCTGACAGGTGTCAGTCCAAATCACTCTCTTGGGCTGCTTCCTGGAAGTCAGCTCTGTCAAGGGTGCAACGATGCTGCCATACCCCTTGACAAATCTCCTGTAATACCCGGCGAGTCCTAGAAAGGCTCTCACCTCTGTCTGGGTCTTGGGGGGTTCCCAAGCCAGAATGGTATGAATCTTGGGCTATAGGGGCGCCACCTGGCCGCTCCCAACCTGGTGTCCCAAGTACACCACGGAACCCTGCCCGATCTGGCACTTACTCGCCTTGATCGTGAGGCCTGCCCTCCGCAGCGCCATCAACACTTCCCAGAGGTGGCGCAGATGTTCTTCCCAACTGGCGCTGAACACTGCGATGTCATCCAGGTAGGCGGCACTGAAATCTTCCAGTCCAACCAACACCTGGTTGACCAACCTCTGAAAGGCGGCAGGGGCATTCTTCATCCCAAAGGGCATAACCCGGAATTGGTAGTGTCCATCTGGTGTGGAGAATGCTGACCTCTCTTTGGCCCCATCAGTCAAGGCGATCTGCCAGTACCCAGACGTTAAGTCAAACGTGCTGAGGTACCGGGCAGCCCCTAACCGATCAATGAGCTCATCAGCTCTGGGGATGGGGTGCGCGTCAGTCCTGGTGACAGAATTGAGTCCTCGGTAGTCCACACAGAACCGGAGTTCGGGCGTGGCACCAGGCGTTGCCGCCTTTGGGACCAAGACCACTGGGCTGGCCCAAGGGCTGTGAGAGGACTCAATCACCTCCAATGCAAACATCCTGGAGACCTCCTCCTTGATGCAAGCTCTCACCCTGTCAGTCACTCTGTAAGCCTTGTGCTTGACAGGAGGACTGTCCCCAGTGTCCACATCAAGGACGCACCAATCAGTGACACTAGGAGTCAGGGAAAACAGGTCAGGAAACTGTCCCAACAGTTGGCGACAATCTTCCTGCTGCTCAGGTGTCAGGGAGTTAGAGAGGTTCACACCCTCCACTGACCCATCTTGCTCTGTTGCAGACAGGAGGTCAGGAAGAGGTCCTGTCTCCTCTTCCATTCCACCATCTGTTGCTAGGAGCATGCCCACTTCGGACCTCTCAAAATGGGGCTTTAGGCGGTTTACATGTAGGACCCGCAAAGGGTTCCTGGGAGACCGCAAGTCCACCAGGTAGGTGACGTTACTCTTGCGCTCCACCACCTCAAATGGTCCGGTCCACTTATCCTGGAGCGTGCAAGGCTCCACGGGGGCCATGACCCACACTTTCTGCCCAGGCTGAAACTCGATCAGAGTGGCATTCTGATCATACCACCGTTTCATCTCCTCCTGGCTGGCTTCAAGATTCGCCTCAGCAAGTTGCCTGAATCGCCTAGTCTGGTTTCTAAAGGCCAGCATGCAGCTAAATACATCCTGGGGAGGTTTACTGGGAGCTTTCTCCCAGCCTTCTTTCACCAGACTCAGAGGTCCTCTTACCGGGTGACCATAGAGCAGTTCAAAGGGACTGAATCCTAAGGACTTCTGTGGCATCTCACGGTAAGCAAACAAAAGGCATGGCAAGAGGATGTCCCACTTACGCATCACGGGTTCTTCCAGACCCATAATCATGCCCTATAGGGTCCGGTTGAATCTCTCAACCAGCCCATTAGCTTGGGGGTGGTAAGGAGTGGTGAACTTGTACGTTACACCGCACTCCTGCCACAGGGACTTCATATACTTGGAAATGAAGTTTGTACCATGGTCATACACCACCTCCTTGGGGAACCCCACGCGGGAGAAAATCCCCATCAGTGCACGTCCCACCACGGGGGCCATCACTGTCCGAAGAGGGATGGCTTCCGGGTACCGGGTGGCATGGTCCACCAAGACCAGGATGAACCTGTTGCCCATGGCTGTCTTGGGGTCCAGTGGCCCCACAATGTCAATACCCACCCGTTCAAAGGGGGTGCTGACCACAGGGAAAGGCTGTAGGGGAGCCTTGTGCTTCCTCCCACTTTTTCCACTTGCCTGGCAAGTCTGACATGTCCTGCAATGAGTGTCTGAACTTTTGCGCATCTGGGGCCAATAAAAGTGGGTGACGAGCCTTTCAAAGGTCTTGCCCTGCCCCAGATGTCCTGCTAAAGGCACATCATGAACCAAACCCAGTAGGAAGGCTCTGAAGCGCTGGGGTACCACCAGCACACGGGCTGACCCAGGCTCAGCAACCTTAGGCTCACTATACAGGAGACCGTTCTCACAGTAGATCCAATGTGATCCAGACTGATCACCTGCTGCCTGGTTTGTGGCCTGTTGCCGCAAACCCACAAGAGAAGGGCACTTGTTCTGCTCCTCGCAGAACTCCTCCCTGGAGGGTCCTCCTTCTTGCTGCCACTGGGTCAGCTCAGGCAGGTCCCCCAGTTCGGCCACTTGCTCCCCTGTAGGTTCCAGAGCATCCCCCTCAGGTTCTGCTTCCTCCTGGACCGTGAAAACTACGGGGCCGGTTTTCCGGCCCCCTGCCTCTTCTCTTCAAGGCAGGCACCTGGGCCACCCTCTCAGGCTCCAGGTCCTCTTGAGCACCTCTACTGGGTGCCATAGACCGAGTGGTCGCGCACGCCCACTCAGGCAGACCCAACATCTCTAGATGAGACCTTATCTCCATCTCTGCCCAAGGTGAACTTTCTAAATCGTTGCCCAACAGACAGTCTACAGGCATGGCTGGCCTCACAGCTACTTGAAAGGTACCTGAGACCCCCCCACTCAAAGGGAACCTGAGCCACTCTGCAGTGGCTCTCTGAGTTGTCCGCGGCAGCTACTGGGCAGAATGCATTGGGGATCACCTGCTCTTCAGACACCAGCTGACAACTGACAGCTGTCACACTGGCTCCGGTGTCTCTCAGAGCCTCCACCCTTTGGCCATTGATGGTCACCCACTGCCTGTATTTCTTAGTGTTATCAGGCAGTTTGGCCCTGGGGACCATCTCACTGTCTCCTAAAGAGACCAAGGACATTGCTACGGGACCCCACCCACCTTGGGCACCCATCTCCTCCCCCAGGGCTACACTAGCTACCTGCGGGGGTGGTGCACCAGTGGGTGCTGATTTTCCATACAAGGGACATCTAGTCTCCCAGGAGCAGTGGCCCACTTGACCACACATAAAGCAAGTCTTGGGCCCACTGTGAACAGGATTATCTGTCTGGCCCCTGGCTTCTTTTCAGGGGGAGGCTGGGAGCCCTTCCCTTGGTTCCCTTGGGGATTACTTTGGGGCCCTTTTTAGAACTCCCTCTGTTTACCCTTGTCCCCCCCACTCCTCTGCTGCAGATCCTGCCCACCTTTTGCGGAGTCTCCCACGTGACCCTTGTGGACCCGGGTGCTCACCCAGCAGACCGACTCCTAAGCAAGCTTCCTAGGGTTAGTCAGCCTACTATCAATAAGGTGCTGGCGTAGCTCTGGAAAACAATTTCCTGACAAGTGCTCCCATGCAATCAAATCAAAGGGCGCTTCAAAATCATTCACTTTGCTACCCTTCACCCAACCATCCAGTGCTCTGCAAACAAAAGTCACATATTCTACCCAGGTACTGCCCTCCAACTTTTGCAATTCCTGAACCTCTGCCTATACAGTTCAGGAGTCAACCCATACCTGGACATCAATGCTTCTTTCATATGACCATAAGAATTGTGGACTTCAGAGGGCAAGTCTAATAAGGTATCCCGCCCTCACTAAGGAACCACCCCCACAACCCCGCTCCCCAATCCTTCTCAGGGACCCGGTGTGAGGTCATAGCTACCTCATAGGCTTTAAACCATTGCCCAATGTCATCATTTTTATAAAACTCTTTCACCACATCTTTAGGTATATACACCCTTGCTTCAACAGGCATGGACGGTGTGCTGTCACCAGAGGGAGTAATCTCTAAGCTCCTAGCTTTCAATTCCAACTCCCTCAAACTTCTCTCATGCTCCATTTGCATCCTCTTTTCCTCTAGGGCCAATTTCTTAATTTCCAATTCTAACTGCCCACCCATCTTAAGCTTGGTCAGCTCCATTTCATGCACCCTACTTCTCTCCCTGTCCTCCAGCTCTCCTGGGCCCTTGGAAGAAACACTGCTACCTGCTGGGGAAGGTGTTTCCTCCCCCCTGGACCCAATAGCCCATCTAGCTGCCCTCCTGCATCCTCAGCCCCCTCCTCATGCTCTTCCACATGCTCAGGGGTACTCCTTGTTTCTACCCAGGCCCTCAGCGCCTTTTGGAACTCATCCTTCTTGGAGAGACCGGTCATAGCAACTTTCAATTTCCTGCAGAGGTATTTCAGCTGTTTTACAGTGTAACTTTCCAGCTTTTCTTCTTCAAAATCAAATTCCACAGATGCGATGGATGGTGTTTTGCTCATGGTGACTAAACTTGGCAGTTCTTGGCAAAAAATAGGAATCCCAGGAAAAACAATCTACCAAAATCTAAGTGGTTGCGTTTGGTCTGCACTCACTAGTAGTGTACACCAATCACTGTATATGAGTCACAAATGCAAGTCCAGAATCCCACCGCTGCCACCAATGTTAGAACTGGGGGTCTCTAGTTGGCAGAGGTAGGTACCTTTGTCCAAATAGGGACCCTTGCTTCTAGTCAGGGTAAGGGGGATACACTACTAAAAAAACCCTGGTCACCCCCTTGGTAGCTTGGCACGAGCAGGCAGGCTTATCTCAGAGGCAGTGTGTAAAGCATTTGTGAACACATACAGTAACACAGTGACAACACTACAGATGGACACCACACAGGTTGTATTATAAAAATAAGTATTTTTATATAGACTTAACACAAGACCCAAAACCACAAAAATCCACAATACACTATGAAAAATAGGACTGTCAATGGTAGAAAATAGTTCACTTCAAATGCAGGTGATAAATGCGATACTCTACGTTCAATGTACCTTTGGATGCGGATGCGTAACGCGATACAAACAAAAGAGTTGCAGGAAAGCTGATGCGTCGGTTCCTTACACGCAAGAATGGTGATGCGTCGGTTCCTTGCTCCGGGGGAGGTGATGCGTCGGTTCCCTACTGCTGCGTAGGAGACGGTGATGCGTTGGTTCCTTACCGGAGAGGAGGTGATGCGTCGGTTCTTCGCTGCGTGGGGAGGTGATGCGTCGGTTTCTTACTGCGCCTCTGTGGCGATGCGACCAGCAGTGCCTCGATGCGATTACGACCCGGTGCAATAAAACAAAATGGCGTCTTCTTCTCGATGCGCCAACGAAGGGGGGCGATGTGTGCACGCCCAACGGCCGTGCGGCGACTCAGTGAATCTTCTGAGCCGCACAGGCCCTGCGACACACTTCTCCGATGATGCGATGGCGTCTGCTGCGACGGCGACACTCTTCTCCGGTGATGCGAGGCGCTTCGGTGATGCGATGGCGACAGCGGCAGCACGCTTTCTCGGCGATGCAACGACAACTGCTGCGGCGGCGACACGCTTCTTATTCGTGAGTCGCGCTTCCAGCTCCCAGCGACACGCAATGTCTCAGAAGGCCCAACACAACAGTAGGCACTTCAAATTCCCAGCAAGGGAATTCAGGGGAGCTGGTTGGTGAAGTCTTGTATCCCTGAGACTTCAGCAGGAGGCAAGCTCAATCTTCTAGCCCTTGGAGATTTTCTGCAAGATGATGAAAGTAGGCACAAAGTTCCTTTCTCCTTTCTTTGGCAATCAGGTAACCACTGCAGGCCAATCCCTCAAACAGCACACAGCATAGGGATAGTCTCCTCCTTCAGTTTCTCTGGTTCCTCTCCTCAGCAAAGGTTCTTCTTGTTTCCCAGAAGTGATCTAAAGTCTTGGGGTCTGGGCCCCAATATTTATACTAGCAAATCCTTTGTCCTCTGAAGGCAGAGGGTCCTGTACCTAGTCCAAATCAGTTCTGGGTGCATTCTGCCAGTGCACAACTTCTTCCTTTGTCAGTGTGGGCCAGGGTCATCAGACACACCACAGGAGGTGGAGCCAGCATTGTGGAAGGCAGGCACAGCCCTATTCAGGCCCAGGTGCTACTCCACCCACCACTCCTCATGCAGATAGTTCTATTCAGCCTAGTGCTGACTCACCCTGTCTCATGGAGTCCCCCAGCCCCTGTCACTCACAAACCCAGACATACAATACACAAGCTAGCAGAGGCAGGCTGGATGGTTTAGGCAAGAAAATATCTACTTTCTAAAAGTGATATTTTCAAACACAGAATGTTAAAACCAACTTCACTAAAAGATGTATTTTGTCATTCTGAGTTCCGGCATACTTAATTCGTTTTTCTACCATGTTCCCTGGGTCAGTTAGGATTATAAGATGTTATAATAAAACTGCCCATTCTGGCCTATGGGGACAGGTAGCCTTGCAATAGTGAAAAACGAAATTGGCTGTAATTCACTATCAGGACATGCCACACACATCAGGGCATGTCCTACCTCTTACATACAATGCACCCTGCCCGCAGGCCTACTTTAGGGGTGACTAACATGCAGAAAAGGGAAGGTTTCGGGACTGGTAAGTGGGTGCAATTACCAAGTCGACATGGCAGTACCAGACTGCACACAGGCTCTGCAATGGGAGGCCTGAGACACGCTTTCCAAGCTGCTCCGATGGGTGGCACAACCAGTGCTGCAAGCCCACCAGCAGCATTTGATTTACAGGCCCTGGGCACACACGGTGCACTATACTAGGGTCTGACAGTAAGTCAAATAAGCCAATCATGGAGTCACTAATCCATACACCAATTTATCAAAGGGAGCACTTGCACTTTGGCACTGATTAGCAGTGGCAAAGTGCCCAAAGCATCTAAACCAGCAAAAATAGGTCAACAACAGAGGAGGCATAGCGAAAAAATGGAAGGGAGACCGACGCCAATGGTACCAGGTCTAACAAGCATGCTATCAAAATAGACCATATAATTTCTGCACTTGTTGCTAATGTCTATAACAAATGCAATAATATGTTGTAGACAGCCTGTAAAACCAGAGAGATTAGTTAATAAAACGAATCCTCTTACATTTCAAACAACTAAGTTAAAACAGAATTATAAAATAACATATTTTATATTAAGACCTAGGTACACCTTTGTCCTACATTTGATTACCAATTAAGAGCTATCCTAAACCTTATATATGGAAGCAGGCAAATAGCCTCCCACTTTACATTATATCAGTTTACAAAGACTCTTTTTTGAATAGCCTTTATACAAAGGGCAGATACAATGTCCATGTATAAAGATTTTATAGAAAATAGAGTGCGTCGGGCCTCCAAGCAACACATTCTTCTCCTTTCCACCATAAACAATTGGCGGTGTAAAAATAGATAGCTTTTGTGTGTCCACCATTTTGCTCTATCTTCCTCATCCGATTCTTCATCTTCCATGCTTGGTTTATGCATATCCTGGCCCTTGAGACTATTTAGTAGGAATATTTAGCATACAATGAAAGACTTTACAGATGCAAGCCAAGGAGAGCATGCGATATGAAAGTCTTAGCAAATATTCTCTATCTTTGCATTTGTTAACTTCAGCGATTTTTCATTCAATATTGTCTAAATCTTACTCAAATCGGCTGATTTCTCTAGTTTCAACATGTTTACTTCAAGACTAGAATTGGTCAGGCAAGAAATAACATGCTCGAAAACATCGAAATTCTCTATTAATATTTCTTTCCAAGTAATAGCGGAAAGTTTTCCGGTATCTTGTGAACATCTTATGGTGTGCATAAAACACAGACAGCAAGACTTGGCTAATAAAACCCTAAAGATTTGACCATTTCCAGCCTTAAAGTGACAGAACGGAGTTTGTTGATGTGCAATTCACCCTAAGGACGTAGGCCAGTAACTTGACCCCATACCAAACTTGGAGAATTAATTTCCCTTGCATGGCTTTCTTTAGCAGTTAATGGTTCATGGGTCAAACCTCTACATTTGTAGTAACCAATAGATTTGTTTTAAGTGATGGGCAATGGCTATCCCAATGGAGGTTTACTGAAAAAGATAATCCCATATATTTAAATGAGCATACTTACCTAAGGAAGAAACCAGGGGAATGTTTCTGAAGTCCTGGAAAAATCATGGTTTTAACCTTGGGTAACCATGGTTTTAAATATTAGACAATTATTTTTATGGTATTTGCGGAGAGTTGTAATCTTTCTTTGCAGACCTATAGGAGTATAAAGCATGAGGACCAAATCATCTGTATACATTAGGCATGGTACGTAAGCATCACCTATTTACTGTGAAGAGAGGTGTGGTGCAGCGGCCAGGGCACCTGACTTCAGAGCACAAGGCTCACGGTTCGATCCCCGGCTCTGGCGGCAGCTCAGCACCATGTGACTCTGGGCAATAGCTCACTAAATTTCCCTGACGGCCCCCAGCACTTTGAGACCCGTAAGGGTGAGTAGTTCACGCTTTACAAATACGGATTTATTATTAATAAGAATTGGCTTTCCAAATAAAGCTTCAGATGCCACTTTCCCTGGTACTACAATGGGCCTCCTAGCAAAGGACTAAAAAGCCAGACAGTGGTCTATAGTGGATGGTTCTCCATGAACACTCCTTGTGCCTGTGGGATGGTACCAGACCTTTCAGATCCGTTCTTGAAAAGATCATCTCAGCAGTAGTGTCTAGCACAGATATTAATATGTAGTTATAAGTGTTTTTTTGTAAATTCGTTTAACGTCAGTCCCTCACCAGGAATCCGGTACCATTGTATTGAGTACTACCAACAAAAAAGGGTGAAGAGCAGAAGCCCGCCACAACGGATTGACACCCAAAAACACTGTTGGCAGGCTGTCTGGTCCACTGGTACAGGCGGCTTTCATAGCTTTAATTATTTCTACAATAAAGCCAGTATTTTGATGTTGCAATAGTGCAGGATTGTATTATTCATAATTATGATAACTCACTATTGTAATACGTTATATATGGTTGGGTAGTGCCCATTTCTGTAATGTATGAGTGCTCACCACAAGCGTTCTTAAAGACTCTATATACAAGTATAAATGTTATACATTTTCAGATGCTTCTTTCCATACCACACATCGTGGTCATGGAAACACTCTTTCATCCCAGGGTGAACTGATACAGAAGGGCCATTGTGTCCGACTCAGGCAGAGAGGACGTTTCATCCCAATGAGAAGGCTGTCCAAGGGCCCTGGCAGTCACCCCGGACACAGCCTGCCACTGACAAAGGGCTGTGTAAGCCTTGGCAGGGAGTTATGACGGGTCTGTATTTCACCTCTCGTTATAGCTAATTATCTAGATACTGCTAATTATCATTCAGCTACTTTGCAATACATATAGATCAGTAAATATAATGCTAACTTTCCTTGCTTTTTATACGTTGGTTGTATTTGTTATTGCCATTTCACTTCTAATATTCCTTGCCAATGTACTGCATATGTTCTAAACCAGTTTGTCATATAATAAAAGGCTTTCTCATGTACGCCTTTAGGTTAAACTGGTGGATAGGCTGATGTGAATTCACTAAAAAACCGATCTGTCTCTGACAGGACTAATTGTTCATCCCTAAATGGAGGCTCCATCGGGTGTGATGGGGGAGGGGTCATGGGACACTTGCCCTCCACACAGGAGGTAGATATACCTTCATTGTCTGGGGTTCAGGAGAGATCTAACGGGAGTGGCAGAAAACTATGACACCCAACAGACCTCTTTTCCAATCGCCAGGCCATTTGACAATCAATCAATCAATCAATCACAGAATTTGTAGAGCGCACTACATACCCGCAAGGGTCTCAAGGCGCTGGGGTGAGGGAAGGGGGGCGGGATGCTGCTACTAGTTGAACAGCCAGGTCTTGAGTAGCCTCCTGAAGGTCAGCAGGTCTTGGGTCTGTCGTAGGCTTAGTGGAAGGGTGTTCCAGGTCTTGGCGGCGAGGTGTGAGAAGGATCTGCCGCCGGTGGTTGTTCTTCGAATGCGAGGGACGGTGGCGAGGGAGAGGTCGGCGGAGCGGAGCTGGCGGTTGGGGACGTAGAAGAAGAGTCGTCTGTTGAGGTAGGCTGGGCCAGTTTTGTGGAGTGCCTTGTGTGCGTGGATGAGAGGTTTGAAGGTGATCCTCCTGTCGACGGGGAGCCAGTGCACGTTCCTCAAGTGGGGGGTGATGTGGCTGTGGCGTGGTACGTCGAGGATCAGGCGTGCGGAGGCGTTTTGTATGCGTTGCAGTCGCTTGATGAGCTTGGCCGGGGCTCCCGCGTAGAGGGCGTTCCCATAGTCCAGTCTGCTACTGACGAGGGCCTGGGTGACTGTTCTTCTTGTGTCTGTCGGGATCCACCTGTAGATCTTGCGAAGCATGCGGAGGGTGTTGAAGCAGGAGGAGGAGACTGCGTTGACTTGCTTGGCCATGGAGAGCGTTGAGTCGAGGATGACTCCCAGGTTGCGTGCGTGGTCGGTGGGTGTCGGGCTGCTCCCAGCGTCGTTGGCCACCAGGAGTCGTCCCAGGCTGAGGGGTTGGAGCCGAGGATGAGGACCTCCATTTTGTCCGTGTTCAGCTTTAGTCGGCTGATCTTCATCCAATCGGCGACGGCCTTCATTCCTTCATGGAGATTGGCTTTGGCGGCGAGGGGGTCCTTGGTGAAGGAAAGGATCAGTTGAGTGTCGTCGGCGTCGGAGATAATGTTGAGGTCGTGTTGTCTGGCGATGCGTGCGAGCGGGGCCATGTAGATGTTGAACAGTGTTGGGCTGAGGGACGATCCCTGGGGTACACCGCAGATGATCTCGGAGGCTTCGGATCGGAAAGGTGGGAGGCGGACTCTCTGGGTTCTGCCGTCGAGGAAGGAGGTGGTCCATTCCAGGGCCTTGTCTCGGATCCCTGCGTCGTGGAGGCGTGCGCGTAGAGTGCGGTGGCAGACAGTGTCGAAGGCGGCGGAGAGGTCCAGCAGGATGAGGGCTGCGGTCTCACCATTGTCCAGCAGGATCCTGATGTCGTCGGTGGCGGTGATGAGGGCAGTCTCAGTGCTGTGGTTGCTGCGGAACCCTGATTGGGATGGGTCCAGGATGCTGTTTTCTTCGAGGTATCGGGTTAGCTGTTTGTTGACGATCTTCTCGATGACCTTGGCTGGGAACGGAAGCAGAGAGATGGGCCGGAAGTTCTTGAGGTCTCTCGGGTCCGCCTTGGGTTTTTTGAGTAGGGCGTTGATCTCTGCGTGTTTCCAGCTCTCTGGGAAGGTCGCGGTCTCGAAGGAGAGATTGATGATGTTGCACAGGTGGGGTGCGATGGAGCTGCTGGCTTTGTTGAAGATGTGGTGCGGGAAAGGGTCTGACGGGGAGCCGGAGTGTATTGTGCTCATGGTCTTGATGGTGTCCTCGATGTTCACGCTGGCCCAGGCTGGCAGGGGGTCGTGGTCGATGGTGTGTGGCGGGTCTGGTGCATCGATCTTAGTTGGGGCTGTCTGGGTGTTGAAGCTGTCGTGGATGTCGGCGATCTTGCGGTGAAAGAAGGTGGCGAGGGAATCGCACAGGGGTTGCGACGGCGGGATGTCGTTGGTGTTGGAGCTGGGATTGGAGAGTTCCTTCACGATGTTGAAAAGCTTCTTGCTGTTGTGTGCGTTGTTGTCAAGGCGGTCTTTGAAGGAGATTCTCTTGGCGGACCTGATGAGGTGGTGGTGGTTACGGATGGCGTCTTTGTGGGCTGTGTGGCTGTCCGGTGTCTTATCACTGTGCCATTTCTTCTCTAGTTTCCGGCAGGTACGCTTGGAAGCTAGGAGTTCCGAGGTGAACCAGCTGGCTCTTTTGGTGGTGTCGCTGTAGGTGAGCTTTTCAGCGGGGCGAGGGTGTTGGCACAGTCGTCCATCCATCGTCTGAGGTTGCAGGCAGCGTCGTCGGTGTTGGATGGGTCGGAGGGAGGGCTGAGAGCGAGGGTTGCCCTGAGTTGGTCTTCGGTGACTTTGCTCCAGCAGCGGCGTGGGATCTGTTGGGTGCGGTGGTGTGTGGTGGGTTTCTAGAAGGTGAAATGGATGCAGCGGTGGTCGGTCCAGAGGAGTTCCGTGGTGTGGCTGAAGGAGACGTGGGAGCTTGAGGAGAAGATGGGGTCAAGCGTGTGGCCGGCGGAGTGGGTCGGTGTTGTGACGAGCTGGCTCAGGCCGAGGTTGGCGAGGCTGTCGATCAGGGTGGTGGAGTTGCTGTCGTTGTTGTTCTCCAGGTGAAAGTTCAGGTCTCCGAGGAGGATGTAGTCGGTAGAGGTCAGGGCGTGCGTGCTGATGAAGTCGGCGATGGAGTCGCTGAACTGGGGTCGGGGCCCAGGGGGTCTGTAGACTAGGGTGCCTCTAAGGGTGGTGTTGGGGTCCGTGTGGATCTGGAAGTGCATGTGTTCGGCGGTGCTGAGAGTGTCGTCGGTGCTGGTCGAGACCCTGATGGTGTTCTTGTGGACGATGGCGATTCCTCCTCCTACTGCGTTGATGCGGTCTCTGCGGATGATCTTATAGCCGTCTGGGATGGCTATGGCAATGTCGGGGGCGGAGGAGTCGTTCATCCAGGTCTCTGTCAGGAAGGCGACGTCTGGTGATGATGTGTCGAGCAGGTCCCAGAGCTCGACGGCGTGTTTGCGTGCGGAGCGGGTGTTCAGTAGGATGCACCGGAGGTGGTTGAGGTCCTTCTTGGCGGGCGCCTCGGTTGAGGCTGGTGTAGCTGCAGTTCCGGCAGGTGAAGGGACCATGGGTGCGTTTCGGGGCGTCCTTGAAGCAGTTGTGCGTCCGTCCGGGGTTGAGAGCGTGGAGTGTGGTGGCAGCGTATCGGCGTCGGTCCTCGAGGCTGGAGCGGGGGGCGCGCGGTCCAGGGGTTCTGGCGCTGGGCGCGGTCCAGTCGCGGACGGGCGCAGACGGGCTTGCCTTAGGCGCGCCTTCGGCGCGCTAGCGGCGCGGCCGCGCAGCGGCCGCCATATATGGGGAGGTGGGAGGGAGGAGCAGCTGGGAGGCAGGGGCAGCAAATGGGCTGTCAGGGGGGCGGGGCCGCAGGGGACGCAGCGGCGGGAATGGAGAGAGGCAGCGAGGGGCACAGAAGGCAAAAGGGAGAGAAAAAATACAGGAAATACGGGCACAGTACAGTGGGGCAGCGGGGGCACAGAAGGCAAAAGGGAGAGAAAAAATACAGGAAATACGGGCACAGTACAGTGGGGCAGCGGGGGCACAGAAGGCAAAAGGGAGAGAAAAATACAGGAAATACGGGCACAGTACAGTGGGGCAGCGGGGGCACAGAAGGCAAAAGGGAGAGAAAAATACAAGAAATACGGGCACAGTACAGTGGGGCAGCGGGGGCACAGAAGGCAAAAGGGAGAGAAAAAATACAGGAAATACGTGCACAGTATAGTGGGGCAGCGGGGCACAGAAGGCAAAAGGGAGAGAAAAAATACAAGAAATACGGGCACAGTACAGTGGGGCAGCGGGGGCACAGAAGGCAAAAGGGAGAGAAAAACAGAGGAAAAACACGGGCACCGAGGCCACAAGCGGAGGGGCGAGCTTACCAGAAGCAGCAGCGGGTGGACAGCACAGGCGGAGCTGTGTGGTGGGGAGCGACCTACCTGGCAAGGTCAAGGGTCACAGTATTTCACTCCGGGTTTTGATGCCTTTTAACAGAATAAACACAGCCTATCAAATTGTGGCAATTCGGAAGTTCACATAAACCTGTTTTTCAAAAAGAGTAAAAGGTGATTTGATTTAATGACTAGTGATGACCTTTTTTACAATATGTGTTGATGAGTTAGGTGACAGGTCAGGCCACGTTGATTTTTTTAAATAAATGTATATCGTACAAATGTTTGGAAATAATAATATGCATGATGAAATTACATTTCCAAAACTATCCGTATAAAAACTGTGCTACATGCTTTTAATTTAGAAAATATTTTTAAAATATTGCCAGCTTACATAAAACCCACTCTCAGCCAACACTTTAGGTGTATTTCACAGGTCGTAGATTGCTACAGGGCCCATCACTCGCGCTGTCAGGTCAATTACTTCACACCATTGGCTGCAGATAAAGTTAATAGATCGTAAATCTGTAGCAGAGCAAGAGGAAACGATTATCCGTGAAGAGTGTAAATATGACAAGGGTGCTGTAGATATACTGTCAATTGTCATTCCCTTCTCTGAGTATCTTGCCATGAACATTGACTGTGGCCTTATGACCGGCTGGAAATAATCCTCATCCATTACTATTCTACATGCACCACCTTATGCCAAGGGCTTCCGCAGCATAACTACACCTACAATCTTTATAGGGTCACTGCTGCTTCCACCTTGACTTGGCTGTTTATCATTGTACGGTTTGCTTATTTATTTATGTATCTATAAATTCTTATTTTCTATTACAGCTATATACTGCTTCAAAGCACAGCACTTTGTGATAATGTACATGCGAATGGAGAGAACAACTCCAAGCTGGGTCACGCGGTTTAGTGGACTAATGCATCCACTGCAGGGGCCTGTTTTCGATCTCATGGTCACAGGTTAAAATCCCGGTGGGCTACTCAGTGTTTCATCCATCTGAGGTCGATAAAGTGAGGGCCATTGGTTAAACAATAAATATATGTTATTCAGCACCAAAATTCCTACGGGTGAACGTGTTCTTTACAAATACACGTTATGTAAAGGACCATGACAAAATCAGGTATGCCATAGATTAACGTTTTAATAAACGGCTGCACTTTAAAGGAAGAACGTTGTCAAGTATAGGAATCAGATATTCCGAGTATCCTCCCGGTTTCTCAACAATCAAGGGAGAAAAACCTGACAATTTCCGCCTGCTCTGAGCAGGTTGAAAGTGTCAGCGGGAGGCACGTGAGGGGCAAGAGGGTCGAGTGCTGTGTGTTAGGACAGGTTCCTGTCCATCCTATAGAGGAGCATTGTCGGCTCCCCCTGGGCTGCTGCCTGCAGCCCCTGCAACTGTGAACACAACCCAGTGTCTCTGGGCCCGGAACTATTGGGTCTGGAGTTTGCGGACTCGATAATTCTGGACCAAGAACCACTTATAATTATGGGTGGCGTAATTCCACCCAGAGTCCAAGGGCGGCTGCTCCTCTGGGGCGTTAGGGTATTCCCTCCCTAGGTAGGCACCAGCAGTGCATAACTGAAAGTCCCTAGCCCGTTGGTGTTCAAGGACTGTGCCCAGGCAGTGCCGGCTCTGGTAGTTAGTGAGGACTGCAGGGGCAGTGTTAAGGCAGGGTGTGGCCAATCCTAGTGACTGGCAATGCCAGGGTCATGTGAAGTCCAGTGCGCATGTCGGGTCAGACAGGTCTCAGATTGTGTCCTACCCTAGATAACGAACTTCAAGCCTCAAACTTGTGCCCTGTTAGGTAGTCAGGGGGAACACGGCACAATGCTGTGTCCCCCCCACCCCGCCCGGTCTCCTTTTGAGTGCTGGGTTCACCTGCTCCAACCAATCATTATTTGCTCTCATGCAGATTTAAATATAAAATATGAGAGCAAAGACTGGATTGGTGCTGGGCACATTGGTCTGTCTCCGCCGGCCAGATTTTCCAAAGCAGCACTGGGGCGGGATGATAAAAGGATATGACCAATTACTGTGTGATTTTATTTTAAATCCACACACTGATTGGTCATGTTTCTTTAAAAGGTAAAGTGATGGCAATGTTTTTCATCTTTCCCCTCATGCACAGTGCCGGTGATGGCATTGCGCATGAGGGAGTGAAAAATGGCAGGTAAGCCCCAGGGTGCAGGTGAAGGAATGACACACTCCTGATTTAACATGGAAACTGAATAGTTAAGGAGGGGTCTGCTTTCTTGCTTTCTGAAACCCGTTCCCTATTCACCAAAGTTGGCATGTAATATAAGTAAACTCTCAAATGAGTGGTACTTTATGGATTCTGATATGAGAGGTTGAGAGAGATTGCATTTGTGATTGGATGTTTTCTATATTTTTTAATTATGTATGTTTTTCAACCAAAGTGCACGGACAGTTTAAGAATCCACCTAACCACATTCTCTTACGAATCTCCCTCAAGAATTAGACAAGATAATGCTTTCTATGCTTTACAAGCTGTATAAGTGTGTTGTTGAGAGAGAGAGAGAAAATAGGGCTGTTTGCAGATGTCCCCCCAATTTTTGCCCCCATTTGGACTATTAGATGCTGGTTTTACTGACTCAGGATATGTCTGGGTTCTGCTAACCAGGTCCAGGGCCAGTGCTCTGTTTAAAAGGTATCTGGTAAATAGGTGTATTTACAATTGGTACTGACAACCCACCTGTACGTACCTATTGCATGGTAGGGCATGTAGGTTTAGAAGCCCCAGTGGATTTAATGCACCTAAATGTGCACTGCTGTGGTGTCGGCTGTCATTTTAAAGGCAGCCCTGCTTTACAGGCTGCTTTTAAATTAAAACAATGTCCAAATTGGACTTTGGAATTAAAAGTACTTTCAAAGGGCCCGATTCACAAAAGTAATCTGAGACAAAATCCTAACTTTACGACTTTTGGTATTCACAGAAGGCATTTAGGAGTACTAAAGTTAGGATTTTGTCTCAGCCAATCTTAAGTTTTAGTCTTAAATTATCTTAGTCAAAAAGAACCCCCTTTGGGTTAGTACACATGCATAAAACCAAGCTAACACAAGGCACCCTATGTCACCAGTGTACAGACCATGAAAAAAGGAATAAAAAACCAAGTAACGAATGCACATATGAATATACAAATTTAATTGACAAATATATACATTTCAGTATACAAAATAAACTAAAAATAATAACAATTATAAGAATTACATTTGAAAATTCATCCTAATAACAATATAAAAACCCAATAAGATCCAATTTGGGTAATGTAATTAAAAAACATACATACAAATAACAAGGGAAATAGACATAAACATTGGGAGAACAGGCAGGAAAGTAATTCCTATTTGCAGGAAGAACTACACAATCACAGATAGATCAGTTGTTATTTTATATAAAAAAATGTCAATTTTAACA
Organism: Calotriton arnoldi; assembly: GCA_963921515.1. Taxonomy (NCBI): domain Eukaryota; kingdom Metazoa; phylum Chordata; class Amphibia; order Caudata; family Salamandridae; genus Calotriton; species Calotriton arnoldi. The sequence continues at coordinate 141,375 of CAWUFW010017297.1, forward strand.
GTTGTCCACATTAATTTACAGTAGGCCTTCCTTTGCTAGTGCATCGACGCGTTTCGGTGGGCACTATATTTTGACCATCACCTTCTTCAGGAAAGAACAATAACTCCCATACATTAAAAACCGATTCTTGAAATTATTCAAGAAATGGACTAGATCAGCCTCAATTCAAACCTAAAGGGACACACGAGTTCCTCTTTATCTTGCTCCTATTTGTATCTTAAATGTAATATCGGCACCAATACCCAAGCACGGCTTGCTTCAGGCATCTATATATGTTCAAATAGCGCCCAAATGGATTTAAAATTATCGTCAATACCTCCGATTGTATGGCCCAAGTATAAAACGATAACGGCTATATCTCCTCTAAAATCCAATATTTCTGCAAGGACTATAGAGTTCTCATCCGTGGTGCTTACATCCACCAGCCCAAAAGAAATTTAAATATGGCAATCCGCTTTCAATTTCTGTATGATGTCGAGCGGCAAACGGGGTATACTCCTCCGTCGGTGACAAAATCCTAACTTTACGGCTAGGATTTTGTCTCAGTTAAACTTAAGTTTGTCTTAAGTTTAACTTAAGACCAAAACTTAAGTTTAACTGAGACAAAATCCTAACTTTAGTACTCCTAAATGCCTTCTGTGAATACCAAAAGTCGTAAAGTTAGGATTTTGTCTCAGATACTTTTGTGAATCGGGCCAAAAGTCTTTAAACTACCTTATTGTGACATATATGTCACCCCTAAGGTCTGCCCTAGGTGCCCCAAGGGTAGGGTACAGTGTTATCATAAGCAGGGACATTATAAAATAGGTTTTATATGCTCTGGTGAGGGAAAAACTGCCAATTTCGTTTTTCCCCATTGCAGTTTGATAGCTTCATTGGCCAACATGGGAAGAATTTATTACATCTTACTAAAGCCTATCTTTTGACAGGACTGAGTTATAAAAATAATTCTAAGTATTAAATAATAGTTACAATAAATCTAACAACTTTACAAGATTAGATTTAATATAACTATTGCAGGAAAGTACTTTTAGATCAGCTTTCCTAAAGTTACCTAAAATCAGCCCTGTAGCAGGCTCTTCTGATTGGCCAGCCTTTGACAGACTGAGCCAAGCTCCATTAATTAGGTGTGAAGTGGCATGGGCTGAGACAAAGAGACTATCTGAAGGGAGGATACCTACTGCTGCAGATGCCAGGACAGGAAGGAAGCTGGGTAGAAAAACTGGTCCTCAAAGGGAGAAAGACAGTGAGGACAAGAACCAGGCCCACTCTCACTTTATGCACCCCCAGCCAGATGGCTGCCCCTGTAATTGAATTAGGAGAGGGGCTGGAAAGGGAGTGTAGGGAAAAGCTAGCCACACCTGCAGGTTTGGTTAGCCAGACCTGAACCTCCAGGATAGATTTTATCCATTTTGATTATTGTTGATAAGTGTTTTTTAGGGTACGCATATGCCACATTTGCAAGAAAGTTGTCTTCACAGAGGGTAGTACCCTGCACCCCATTGGCCAGGGATGCCTCCCTCTTGCCAGCCCAGAAACTGGAATAAATATGGGATAGCTGCCCAGCAACTCAGATCCCTGCCTACATACATCAAGAGAAGATGGACTGCCCTGCTGAACCCATGGTCTGCACCAAGAGAGGATTGGACTCTGTAGGAATGTGCCTGCTGCACACTCTGGGATTCACAAAAGAGGACTTTGCCTTGCTTCAAAAGTTTAAGGAGTGGAGTCCCTGAAAGCAACAGGTAGAAAATAGATTCACGAAGTCACCTGTATCAACTCTACCAAGACACGTCCAGCTGAACAGCTTCACCTGGACTTTAAAGCATTTGACCAGCTGCATTTTAGGAAATGTAGTTCCAAACCTTCAAGAGGCAACTCAGAGCTTCTGAACACTTGGCTGGTGTTGTGGACCCTCAAAGACCCAAAGGAGACCTTCTGTAAGCTCCAAAAGTTTGGAAACAGTTGGACAATTTTGTCAAAAAGCTCCAGAAGTTGACTGACCCCGACGACGAGAGTCAAGCCGTCGACGTGGAATTGCGACTCGGCATGAAATTCAGGTTTGCCCCTCTGAAAGCTCTGGAGCTCTTCGTTGTTGACATGAGAACCAAGACCTTGAGGAATCACTGAGGCATCGTGCTGAAGCAAGTTGCCATCATCGAACTGCAACCCGGCTTGCAGACGAGACCCGCTCAACGTCGAGGGAAAAAGAACCAAAAAAGTGACTACGTGCGAAAATAAAATTGTGACCGGCTACATCCGCCCAACGTATCCGACCATTCTCTATCACGGTCGGCCTGAAATTTTGACTTAGTCCCTGTCAAGTGGGTTTGGCATCTTTCACTTTTTGGTGCTACAAAGCAAATTTTTTCATTTAATCTTTAAAAAGTCATATTCAAGTTCCCTACATTGGATTTTTGTCATTTGGTGTCATTCTAAAGATAAAAACATTTCCTATTTTTATAAATTGGTGTTGGATTTTTATTGTGTGTTGTGTTTTACTTATTTACTTTTTGGGTGATATTAAATGCTTTACACACCTGTCTCCTAAATTAAGCCAGACTGCTCATGGGCCAAGCTACCAAGGGTTGAGCAAGGAGTAATATAGTTAGCCTTATTTGTGATTGTGGTGTCATTACTGCCAGTACGTACCTAACTGCACCTACTAATAAACCACCTTCCAACATTTGGTGCAAAGTGGTAGGATCCAGTACTTGTGTTTAATAACACCATACAACATTAAGTGAAGATCTTTAAAAATATTGTAAATTGACCTAGAGCAATAATTGATTTTTGATTTTTTTTAAATATGGACTACTTTTTAATGAATTCACTTTTGATTTTTCTAAGTTCCCGTGACTGAAATTTATGCTGTGCTTTGTGTGACCCAAAACTTAAGGATACCATGGAGCTTGATCTGGTTAGCCTACCTACACTCACTTTAGCTGAGCTTAAGGTGCTGTGCAGGGCTCGGTGGATACCAGCTAGAACTACCACTAGGAAGGGAGAGATGGTGAAGTCCCTTGAAGCCTGGGCAGTGCTAGAGGAAAAAGAGGAAGCTCCAGGGATAGAAAGGGAGGGGGGAGGATGACACCACCAACCTCCAAGAGCAGGATGATGACCGTCTATCCACTAATCCAGTAACCAGTGTCTGACCTACAGCTAGTGGGTGGACGGGATCCACCACAGATGAAGCAGAACTGCCCCTCAGAGTTAGAGAACTTGAGACCCAGCTAGCATACATAGCAGTAGAAGAAAGGACATTGGCCCTGGACAAAAAGAGGTGGGCAAGGGAGGGAGAGAGAGGAGATGGTGGCAGCAAATAAAAGTTTGAGATGTCAAGGGGTGGTGGGTTTGAGTCAAGGCTGCCCAACGGGATTGTCCCTAAGAACCAAGATGGGGATGACATTGATAAGTGTCTGACAACATTTGAGAGGGCCCTTAGAATGACAAGGGTTTGCTCTCAATACTGGGGTTCACTCCTCTGGGAGTGGACCCCAGTAGCTGGGAGGGATAGGCTCCTGACCCTAGAGGGGAACGCAGCAGAATCTTACTCCCAGATGAGACAGTGTCTGATCAGAAAGTTCGGTCTCATCTCAGAGCAGCACAGGAAGATGTTCAGGGACACCCAGAGAGCCAGCATCCAATCTTGGTAAGTACCTATGAAGGAGTCTACAATCTGTTCATGAAGGAGCACATATTGTCTAATTGTCCCTCAGACAAGTTACATCAGCATCTAGTAGATTCAAGCTTTCTAGCCCCAGAGAGTTGGCTCTAAAAGCCAAAGAGTGGGTAAAGACAAGAGTACCCAAAAATTCCCATGGCGGTGACTCCAGAAAGCGGGGGTTAGGCCCACAAAAACCAAAGTAAGGAGGTGATAAGCCCTACAAAGATACTCCCTCTATATCCCAAAATCCTGAAAATGAGGAGAGCAGATTCCACCAGAACTCTGACAAGCAGAGGCAGGGGGACCCAGGGCTTAAAAAGGTTCTTTGAGAACAGGGTGTATTTTGACTGTCAGCAGTCAGGTCAGTACGGGGGTGACCCAGCCTGTTCCAAAAGGTGCTTTCCACTGGGCTGTCCAGTGTAGCCATAGAGGAGAACACCTCAGATGAGGAGGTCCTGTTAGCATTTTGCTGGGAGTCAGGCCCAGATGGTAAGCTGGTGACCCCTGAGGGCAGGAATATGCACTTTTACCCCATTCAGTTGAATGGGATTCCTGCCACTGGCCTGAGAGACGTGTGTGCCAGTCACACCATTGTAGTGGACAGATTGCTATCCCCAGATCAGTATGCGAGAGGAGAGACAAAAGAGTAAGGGTAGTCTCAGGTGAGGTCACAACCAAATCTGTAGCCATAGTACCCCTGGAAAGGGAGGGCACCCTTAGCTGGCATAAGGTGGTAATCAGTACTGACTTTCTATTAGATTGTATCCTAGGCAATCACCTGCCAGAGGTTGGTCTGATGGTTGATGAAATAGTGAGTGAGCAAGTTCACAGACAATCTTCTACCTGTTCCTAATGAGGAAGGAAGGTGTGTGTTGTTAAAATGTTTCAAGAACAGTAGAGGGACTGTACTGATGGTATGCACAATATTCACATGAGCAATGTAAGATCAGCTAAAATATTTATCTCTCTTAAATGAGGTGAAATTTAATATGTATTCCCTCAAAAGAGGCACTGTCAAAGCATTCCAGTGTGCATCAGTGAAATTTACACATCAGCCCCTGTTGAACAGCCTGGTACTAGGTGTTCTCATGTTTTTCAGAATGTTTTTCCCTGAGATGTTCCTAATCTCCATGATGCCGCTGGTGCTGCTACTTTGATCAAACATCCTGTTTCCCCACCCTTTACCCTTGTTTAATGCTCCTTTCAGACCACATTCTTTCTTGAAAGAACATGTGCTCTAAAATCTCACGGGAGAAAAAAAGAAGTTTTTAGAAGTCACATGGTATGGCTACCATCTTTGTGCGCGTCTATAAAAACTGCACCCAGTCCAATTGTTTAGCTTTTGCTCTTGACCCCATGGGAGAAGCTTCGAACATCCCAAATCCTGATCAGCTTTCTTACTAGTAGTCAGAGGCGGAGCAGCTTCAGCAGAGCATCACTTTTTGAACCTGCAAAGGAAAAGACAAGACAATATAAAGGAGAGTGCACTAACTCTTGTGATCAAGATTAGAAACTAATTCCAAAGACAACCTCCAGAAAAGCTTTAGGTGTATACACTTTTGGAAGCACACATCAGAAACAAGGCCTAGAAAATGCCTTTGAAAAGGTAAAACCAAGAGTCAGTGGACAAAACTTCATGACATTGTGTATTGTTTGTAAAGCAAAGTCAAGAGACCTGAAAGATTATAATCATGTGGACAGTGGATCAGTGAATGCATAATTCACAAAGTTAAATTTAGTCAGACACACTAACAATCTGAATGCTGCTCATACTGGACCCTCACAACAACACTCCCTCTTTGTTTAACACACATGAGGAAGGGAATGAAATATGTCTCCTACACTGAAACATATAGCTTTAGAAATTGGTTTAGTGGCAGACCTGAGGAATGGTTAGAGGGCTACTTAAGGGGGTGGCACAATCAGTGCTACAGACCCACTAGTAGCAATTAATTTCCAAGCCCTGGGCACATTATTGTGCACTTTACAAGGTACTTATTAGAAAATAAAATATACCAATTGTAGATGAGCCAATATTCCCAAGTTTAGGGAAGAGAACACTTTATCACTGCATAGCAGTGGTAAAGTGCATGGAGTCCTAAAGCCAGCAAAAACGAAGTGAGAAAAGTGGAGGAGGTAGGCAAACATTTGGGGGGAAGACCACCATAAGGCTGTCAGGTCTAACACATGTCACCCCCAGCTGAAAGTGGAGAGAGCTACCCAACCCTTTAGGAGTTCTCTTCACTAAGGCGAAAAACCTGGAGAGACAATCAGCAATGGCGTAGTCTGACCCTGGACAGTGATTCACCATAAAGTCCATTTCCTGTAGGGAGAGTGACCACCTCAAAATTTTGGGATTTTCACCCCTCATCGGCATGAGCCGTCTGAAGGGGCTTCTGGTCCGTCGGAACAAGGAAGTGAGTCCTAAACAAGTATGGTCTCAACTTCTTCAGTGCCCAGATCACAGCAAAAGCTTCTCTTTCAATGGAACTCCACGACAGTTCCCATGGAAGTAGCCTCCTACTAATAAAGGCTTCTGGTTGGTCTAGGCCCTGCTCATTGAGCTGTGCTAAGACGCCAAGCTCTGAAGAGTCCGTTTGCATAAATAATTGCTTGGAGGAATCCCTGAGTAGAGGTGCTGTACACATGGCTTACTTGGGGGCATCAAACTTTTTCTGACAAGCATCTGTCAGGATCACCAATCTGGGCTGCATCTTGGAAGTCAGTTCAGTCAGGAGGCAACCAGGATGCCATAACCCTTAACAAATCTTTTGCATTTGCTTGTGAGGCCTAGCAAGGCTCTCACTTCTGTCTGAGTTTTTGGTGGTTGCCAGGCCATGATATTTTCAACCTTGCCCTGGAAGGGCTTCACCTTGCCCTCAACAACCAGGTGACCCAGGTACACCATGGAACCTGCCCAATCTGACACTTACTGACCTTGATGGTCAAGCCTGCCTGCTGCAGGGCCTGAAGCACCACTTGGAGTCGACGGAGGTGCTCCTCCCAGCTGGAACTGTAGACCGTGATATCATCTAAGTAGGTGGCACAAAAGGCCTTCTTACCAGCCAGGATTTGGTTAACCAACCGTTGGAAGGTAGCAGGGGCATTTTACAAGCAAACGGGCACCACTCAAAATTGGAACTGGGCCTCTAGGGTTGAAAATGCTGGCCTCACTTTGGCCCCCTCAGTCAGAGAGATCTGTCAAAACCCTGATGTCAAATCAAAGGTACTGAGAAATTTGGAGACTTGCTTCTTGATGCTGGCCCTCACCCTGTCTGACAACCAACAAATGTTGTTCCTCACAGTTGGACTCTCTCCAGTGTCTATATCATGGATGCACAGATGTGTGAGTCCAGCCGTGTGTGAGAACAGCAGGGCACACTGTCCCAGCACGTGGTAACAGTCAACCTGCTGTCATGGGGTCAGGGTGGAAGAGAGGTTGACACCCTCCACTGGCCGATCATGCTCCTGTGCAGAGAGGAGGTCAGGGAGAAGTTCAGTATCCTCCTCTGCCCCCTCATTTGTCACGAGGTGCATACTCACTTAGGACCTCTCAAAGTGAGGCTTTAGTCCGTTCACGTGGAGCACCCTTAGGGGATTTCTAGGGGTATGGAGATCCACCAAGTAGGTGGCTCACCCTTATGCTCCTTGATTTCATATGGGCCGGTCGAGCGACCCTGGAGAGCCCTGGACTCTACTGGTTCCATGACCCATACTCTCTGACCAGGCTGAAACTCCACCAGAGTGGCCTTTTGGTCGTACCAGAGCTTCATGACTTCTTGACTGTCCTCTAAATTGTTCTTGCCTTTTTCCAGAAGCGATGCATCTGGTTGCAAAGGGCCAGCATGTAGCTGACCACATCCTGGGGGTTTCCTGGTAGCTTGCTCCCATTCCTTCTTGATAAGGCTCAGATGTCCCCTAGCAGGGTGTCCATAAGGGAGTTGAAAGGGGCTGAATCCTACTCTTTTCTGTGGCACTTCCGTGTAGGCAAAAGGCAAGGCCTGGCAAGAGGACATCCCACTTAACCTCATGGGCTCATGCAGGCCCACAAGGTCTTGTTGAATCTCTCCACAAGACCATTGATTTGGGGGTAACAGGGTGTGGTGACCTTGTACATTACCCCACACTCACCCCACATACACTTCATGTACATGGACATGAAGTTAGTGCCTCTGTCATCCACTACCTCCTTGGGAAACCCAACACAGGTAAAGTTCCCCATCAGAGCTCTAGCCACCACAGGTGCAGTCAATGACCTCATAGGAATGGCCTCTGGGTAGCGGGTGGCATGGTTCACCAAGACCAATATAAACTGGTTGCCTAAAGCTGTTTTGGGGTCCAAGGGTCCAATGATGTTGATGCCCACCCTTTCAAAGCGGGGTGCCAATGACTAGTAATGGGATCAGAGGAGCTTTTTGTTTTTTCCCTGATTTCCCACTGGTCTGGCAGGTGGGACAGGACCTGCAGAATGCATCTGAGGCTGTCTTCATTCTGGGCCAATAAAAGTGGGAGATAAGTCTGGTGAAGGGTTTGCCTTGTTGTAAATGTCCTGCCAGGGGGATATTGTGAGCCAAACCTAGTAGGAAGGTCCTGTAACACTGGGGGACCACCAGCACACGGGCTGCCCCAGCACCAGGAGCCTTAGGCTCACTTTAGAGAAGATCATTCTCCCAGTAGATTAGGTGATCCCCAGAGGCTTCACCTGCTGCATGGACTGAGGCCTGTCACCTCAAGCCCTCATGAGTGGGACACTCTTTCTGTAATCTGCAGAATTCCTCCCTGGTGAGCTTGCCCTCAACTTGCCAGTCAACAAGCTCAGATAGGTCACCTAGGATGGCAATGTCCGTCCCGGTTGGCCCGGGGTCCTCCTCCTCAGGGACCCATCAACCTTCACAAGGGGAACTTCAGGGGCTAGTTTCTCATACCCCTTTACCCTCATCTTGGCAGCTGTCTCAGCCATTGTTCCAGGCTCCAGACACCCTTGGTTCCCTTCCTGGGCAGGCATGGTCTGTGTGGTCTCACAGACCCACCAGGCAATCCCATAATCTCCAAGTGAGACCTGAGCCCTACCTCCCTCTAGGTAGTGTACTTCAGGTTGTTGCCCAACAAACAATCTACAGGCATGGGGTCTCACAGCAATTTTCAGATAACCTGTGGACCCCTCCCACACTCAAAGGAAACCAGAATTGTGGGTGACTACAACTTGGTGGAATGAATTTGTTAGGACCTGCTCAGCAGACAACAGCTGACACCTGACAGTAGTCATGCTGGCTCCTGTGTATCGCAAAGCCTCCATCCGTTGCCCATTAATAGTGATCCACTGCTTATACTTTGAAGTATCAGCTGGCATTAGGGCTTTAGGCAGTATCTCTTTATCCCCCAGGGGTAACTCTGTCTGTCCCTGGGACTACCTCCTATCTGAGTACCAAACTCGCCGACCCAGGTGTCAGCCCACTTGTGTAAGAAGTGTGTCCCTCCCCAGAGTAGGTATGTGTTTCCACAAACCAACCCCCAGTGCTCCTCAGGAACCCTATGAACCTTCAGTGTAACTTTATAAGCAGAAAATCATTTATCAATGTTATCTCCCACCACATAACTGGGCACCAGATCCTAAGGTATGCAAACCCTTTTCTCTTCTTCAGGTACTGTGGGTATGCTGCCACCATTAGTGCTGGACTTCACCTGTCTAGCCTTGTTATCTAGCTCTTTTAGATGCCTCTCATGAGCCAATAACAAATTGTTCTTCTACAAGGCCCATTCAGCCTTCTTCTCCTTCATTGCCAACTTCCCTCCATTTTTAATTTGGCCAGCTGCAGTTTGAATTCTCTCTCCACTCTCCTCTCCTTCAGTTGTTCTGGGGAGAGGTTGCAGGAAGAGACACTGCTCCATGCCCTGACAGGTAGCTCAAATTCAGGGGTTTCACCCTCAGCCACTGCAGGTGGTTCCGCAGAAGAGCCATTCCCAGAATCCCCCAATCCATCATCCTCCTCGGAGCGGGCTTCTGCCCAGGCCCTCAGTGCCTTTTGTAATTCCACCTTCTTGGTGGCACTCTTGACAGGAAGCCCAGTCTCCTTGCAAAAGTTTTTAGACTGGGCCACTGTATAGGTTTCCAGGTTGGCAAGCTCAAATTCCATGGTTCAAGTTGTAGAACCAGCAGCCAGAGGCATGATTTTGAAGAAAAATCAAAAATGCCAATTAGGGAGAATTTAAAATTTGAATTTGTCCTAAATGTGGATGGGTAGTGTACACCAAGTTACTGTATGGCGCTGCACAAACCCAAGTCCTATCCCACCGCTGCCACCAATGTTAGAATTGGGTTGTTGGTTGACTGTGGTGTAAACCTTAGTCAAACAGCAACCACAATCCTAGTTAGGGTAAGTGTCAGGCAAACCCTAATTATCCTTATGCTAACCCTTTAGTAGCTTGGAGCAGAGCAGTCTGGCTTAACTTAAAGGCAATCTGTAAAATATCTGTGCAACACTTCAAACAGCAAAACAGTGAAAACACCACACAAAAAGATTCCACACTAGGTTAGAAAAACAGAACTTAATTAAATAAATAAAACAAGACCAAAATGACAACAATCCAATAAGTAGGACTTGAGATATGAAATGTTAAAGAATACACTGGAAAATAGCATTTAAAAGCAATAAGCACTTACTTGGGATATCTGGCCACACCACTGGGACAAAGTCAAAAGTTCAAGCCGACCGCGATGGAGAACGGGCTGATTACAGGGACCCAGTGAGGCCCCCTGAACAAAAGTACTGTGATCCTGGCTGTGTCAACATTGAAGATGCAGGGTGCAGCCAAAACAGCACATCGGTATTGATCCATGCAATGGTGGCAATGTGCCAGTCCTGATCTGCGCAGCTGCGCTGATGCGTCAGCTCCAATGAGCGAAGAGCTGTGATGCGGAGAATTAGCGTCATCGTCAAGGATGCCATCTAAGGAGATGCGGAGCACTTGTGCTGGAAAGAGCATCAAGCAGTGGTGGTTGTGAAGGTAAAGTGTTGGGGGTGATCCACGCAGTAGAGGCGATGGACTGGTTCAGATCCACGCAACAGGAGCAAGGCGCTGGTTCTGATCCACTCAACAAGAGCGATGCGCCAGTTTTGATCCACAAAACAGTGGGGATGCGCAGATTCCGATCAATGCAACAGGGCAGATAAGCCAGCTCAACGTTGGATGCGTTGGTTTTACTGGAGCAAGCACCTTAGGCCCACTTCCAAGTGTCCAGGACTGAGATGGCAATACATGGCAGGGCAGACTCACAGATGGCAGAGTCCAGGTGCAGAAGTAGGTAAGTTGGAAGTCTTTTATGTCCCTGAGACTTCAGATCAGAAGGCCAGCCAGCTAGCCCTTGTAGTCACTCTGGGTTCAAATGATGCAGGTCCAGTACTTCTCACCCAGGCAATGGAACAGCAGGCAGCAGGGCAGCACAGCAAGGCAAGAGTCCTGCAAAGCAGCAGTCCAGCAGAGTGGCAGTCTTTCAGCAGCACAGCAGTCCTTCTTCCTGGCAGAGTATTCACAGATCCAGAGGTTTACTGTAGTTGTGGTGTCAGAGGTCCATTACTCATACCCAGTTGTGACTTCAAAGTGGGGGAGAATTCAAAAGCAGGTTTTTGAAGAGCACAGAGGTCATCCCTTCCTGCCCTGGTTCAATACCAGGTCTGGTGGCTTAGTGGACTAATGCGTCCACTGAAGGGGCCTATGTTTGAGCTCATGGTCACAGGTTCTAATCCAGGTGGGTCCACTTAGCCTTTCATTCATCTGAGGTCAATAAAATGAGCCCCGTTGGTTAACAATAAACATCTGTTATTCAGCGCCTTGATACTCTTGGGTGATACGTGCGCTTTACAAATACACATGTTATGTTATACTCACTACATGGGGTATGCAACCCTTTGTCTGTGGACAGGACACAGTCTATTCAGGTGTAAGTGAGGCTAGTTCCAGCTCCTCTCTCCCATCCTGCCAAGATGGCCCATCAAGTCACACCTAAGTGCCCATTGTGTGTGGCTGTCTAGGGGGAATACACAAAGCCCAGCTGTCTCCCTCCCTAGATGTGTATCAAAGACAGGCAGCAGGCACCAAATGGCTAAAGTAAGAAAATGCCAACTTTCGGCATTGCCCATTCATGGCATTATTCATTCATTGAGGAACTTTTTGATTGAATTTGGTTTGATGTCGAGGGATTCGAATTTTATTCCCCCTCTTTCTTACATAAAATGCTGTTCTTTTTGATTAACACTTATAATATGCACAACTTCTGAATTGTTGTAAAAATAATTGTTTTTTTGTTGTGATTCTTGTAGTGTTGTGTTCATAATTTGTTTATATTTTTTTCATTATGTGAATTAGTCTATTGAATATTCTTTTGATCACTGTACAGAATCTTCTTGATATGATAATGTGTCTTTTTCATATTGGAATGTATTGTTTAAAAATTAAATAACTTTTCTTAAAGTAATAAGGGTTAATAAAAACATGATCAAAAAGAAATACGCTTTTTTTGATCATTACAGCCAAATATTTACGTGCTGATAATTGACAATAGGTTCAGGTCATTTTCTTTTTTTTCTAACTTTCTAAAAGTGGCATTTTCAGAACTGCATTTTAAAAGTTGACTTCACCATAAGGTTGGATTTTAAATTGCGATTCCAGAGAAACCAAACTTGAAAAGTCTATCTCTTCATAATTAAGAATTACACTTATAAAATGTAATAAGTTAATCTCACTGTTTTCCTTTGGTAGAGTTATTATTTTTATTAGGAGACCAAGGGGAATGCTGGATGGGGGTAAATTTGTGCTGGGTTGGTGATCCCACAACGTTTCTACTCAGAAATGTGAGGAAAGTGTGACTTTTTAGATAAATTTGAGGTTTGCAGGGGATTTTGGGTAACAAAACGGTGGGGAATCCATGCAAGCCACACCGCCAGCCAAGCGCCATCCATGCACACCACCAGCCAAGCGACTTCTACACACACTGCCAGCCATGCGCCATCTGAGCACATCGCCAGCCAAGTGACAGTCCATGCACGCAGCCAGACATGTGCCATCTATGCAGACAACTATCCAAGCGAAAAGTCCATGCACACTGCTAGCTAAGCGCAAGTCCACACACTCCGCCAGCAAAATGCAGGTTCACACACAGCCAGCCAAACGCAACTACACACAGACCATCAGCTGAACTCCAGTTCACACACACACACAGAAACTTTTGTTAGTGTCTAGTGGTTTTCTGCCCCCCTTGGGGCAGATGAGCTTAAAAAATATACATGATCTGTCCCCAAGGGGGGAAGAAATGGCCAAAATATGTGCACAAAAAAAAGGAAGCGACCCTTGCCTAAGGGATTGCTCTGTGACATGCCGATAAACATATATCTGGTGCTTTGTGGGCTTTCTGCCCCCCCCGGGCAGATCAGGGTCTATTGCCACCATCTGATCCCCGGGGGGGGGCAGAACGACTGTGGTTAACTTTGGGGGGGTTGGGGGCATTGGCATGCCCATTCTGGGCAGCCCCCACCCCTACATTTTCATAAAAATGTAATCCCTGGTTCCTTGTGGGCTTTCTGCCCCCATCTTCCCCTTAGAGGGGGGCAGAAAGACTGTGCTTGGGGGTGCCCTGAAGTGTCATTACAATGACAATTCAGGGCAGCTCCCAACCCTAAATTTACATTTTAAAAAACCTGATTCCTATTGGGCTTTCTGCCCCCCCCTGTGGGGGGGGGAGCAGATCAGTGCTATTGCCCCAATCTGCCCCAGGGGGGGGAGAAAGACTGTGGCTATTTTACTTTAGGGCTGGAGGCATTGGCATGGCCATTCTAGGCAGCCCTCACCCCTAAATGTACATAAAATGTAATCCCTGGTTCCTAGTGTGATATTGCCCCCATCTGCCCACTGTGGGGGGGGGCAGAAAGGCTGTGCCTATTTGTGGGGGTATTACAATGCCCATTCAGGGCAGCCCCCACCCCTAAATTTACATTACTGGTTCCAAGTGGGTTTTCTGCCCCCCGAGGGGTCCTAGCAGGGGCTATTGCCCCATCTGCCCCCCAGGGAAGGCATAAAGACTGTGGCTATTTTTTGGGGAGGTGAGGGCATTGGCATGCCCATTCTGGGTAGCCCCCACCCCTAAATTTACAACCAAATGTAATCCCTGGTTCCTAGAGGGCTTTCTTCCCCCCAGGGGGGCAGATCGGGCGGTATAGCCCCCATCTGCCCCCCAGGTGGGTCAGAAAGACTGTCCCTTTCGTTTTTTGGAGTGTGGGGGCATTGGAATGCACATTACTCAATCACGCACCTCTTTGGGTCAAAACGTCGACGTGCTTGCGATAATACTGACCCTACTCTCTCCGCCCCACGTGAAATGGAAATTTAAAATCCCAAGCTGTGCGGAGCTTTATGTACCTAGGGATGGATGTCCTTTGAATGACCAGTTTCAACAATTCGTACAGTACTGTATATATCTTGTTCACATTTAGCACTTTTTTTGCACTTTTTTCACCATATCACTTGCGCCGTTGGAACAAATTGTATGTTCATTAATTTTGACAGCCTTCTAATGACATCTCGACACCATAAAATGTAAAAGAAGATATGGATTTATCCTTAAATACAGATTTTGATTGATTTAATTTTTGATTCATGGTCTTTGTCTTTTCTTCTCCTTCCTTTTCATTGATTATTACTGCAAGGTTTGAGTAAACTCGAAATGAAGGCCTAAGTGATATATCTAACACTGTTTATTGCCAACACATTACAAGTTGCATAGGCTTTTATACTCTTGGAAAATGATATATGTCTGTTCTGCCATTTTTTTAAAAAGAATATTTTATCTGGCAAAATGTAACTCAACCACATTTTGGTATTTCTTTTCTTTGAAATATTGTTGACAGTAACTTTCTTCACAATGTGTATGCTCGTAGGCCATGCCCAGCATTCACATTTCTATATATCTGCTCTAACACTAAGAATAACTTCGCCGCAGATTTACAAACAATTTGCATTGGATTTGCATTACTTTTTTACTGCAGACCTGATGCAAAGGCTAGGTTGATACTTAACAACCAACGCAAATCATGATTTGTGTTGGTTTGTAACCAAAATCAAAACAACACAGTGCAATGGGCATTTCATGGGTGGTGCATGTGTGTTCCCATGCAGCCATTGATGGGTTTTGATGTAAATCCCTATCTACATACTTTTTCATTTCTCCTCGTTTTTCCTCTTTGCATGTGAACTGCATTCTGCAGCATACACACAAAGAAACTATTTGACTATGGTGCCAGGATGTCTGCTTTGGTGCATGGCTGCCAGAGCAGAAATGCGGTTCTTTTTAGTAGATATGGCACGTATTTGCTCTCTAAACCTCATGTAACATGGCACAGCAACCTTTACTTGCTGCTCTCTGTTGCATTAACTCTTTGTAAATCTGGGCATTGGTGTATACAAATGCCTAGGCTACATTTCTAAATGTGGTGTGCTCATACACTTCCCAGGAACCTAGATGCCTTATACAAAATATGGCCTGAAGGCCAAGAGGCAATACCCATGTCACATAATCTAAATTAACACACTGTTTTGGCAAGAAATCAGGTTTAATATGCATATGAGCATGTCCACAACTTTTTACATATACCAGAGGAATGTGAGTCTCCACTTGATAAAAGAGCAGGTTGGAAATATTTTAATGGGCATGATCCATCAGTAGCAGATATGACATCAGCAATGTTAGAAGTACAGTATAGCCACTGTGCTGCAGTTACATATTTTGATGGCTTTGTTATTCCAGTATTAATTAATTAACAGGTATCCTGTTCACCTCATTGCATTTATTAGCAGATTATATGTAGTTTTATTTGCAGTTAGAATGACAGGATATCTGTCACATTTGTGATGGCTTAGGTGTCCAGCAAAATCTAAATCTAGAGCGAACTCTAATATATGCTATACTTGTAATAGCAACTTCTTTGACACTTTTAGGGCCTGGTTTAGTGTTTCGTTGAAGGGTTACTACATGACAGATGTCCCACCTTCCTTATTAAGTGCATTATATACCATGGCATCTGTAATAAGGCAGACCAGAGATCCATTACATTTGTGACAAGGTAACCTGTAAGCCAAACTTTAACATTAGAATTGTGACATTAAATTGCAACCTGAAAACTTGACACAAAGGCTAAGAACAACATGCATATTTTTTGTGGTGATACATTACTCCCTTGTCACTGCTCCGTAGCTTCAGCTCCCATCCAAGTTGAGGTAGGGTACTGCCAGCATGCACAGCATCATGGAGGTCAGTGACTGCCACAGCCATTTCTTTTTGCTTGGAAGACCTTCCCAGTTTTATAAGTGTGATAAGGCAGGTCCACCATCCATGATCCTCCCACCATTTCCTGCAGTGAATGCTGAGGGGCTTAAAGATGCTGCTGGTGCACATGCCTTGCAATGGCCCCCAGATCTTTTTCTTCTTGTAAGGACTGACCAATAGAGTAAGAAAGAAAACACAATTACAACAATACATTAATAATCATGTTTACTTAAAACACAAGTTATCCAACATGATTATGGCTATATAATTTTACATTTTATTAGCACATAATGATGCGGATTGACTTTTCTTTTACTCGTTCCTGCATCATAACTGTGGTGAAAATAATGCAACTTTATTCCAAGTGCATGATAAACAATGAAAAGTTGTATCTGGTTAATGGGATATCAGTTACCTTGTGAAAGACAAAAATGACTAAAAACGTAAAAGTCATGCAACATAGGTTTGTATCATATTGTAAGGGTATGATACTTTTACTTTGGCCATCACTCAATGCTGTATGATGGCATTAGGTCCATTTTCAGGGGTATTTGGTGACATTTTTGATCAAGTTACTTCATGCCAATATGATGGATGATCCTTTCACCAAACTACAAGTTCATTTTATAGTACCGGATTTCTAATTATGGGTTATGGCCTATTGGTCTCATTGTGATGGAATATCCACTCTGGCTAAAAGTAACTTAAGCCCATTGTGTTGGATTTAGAGGCTACTTCTTTCCAAATGTGAGGGAGTACCCAGAACACAAAAGAAGAAATGTGTGGTCAAGTCAAGTGCACTGTGAATGGTTTAAAGTCAATTTCACCATTGACATACCAGCTGGAAAGTTAAATTCCACGGCCAGGGCCTCACTTGGCTCTGTTAGTGCCACGTCCTAAATCTTTTATGACATTAAAACAGCATTCACATTAAAACATGACATGCTTGGTGACACCATGGATATTAATCATTTTATCACTCTGATTTCTGTTGCCTTCATTGACCACACAGCTTCCCCATGCCAGAGGGGAGTCCTGCATGCCCTCACCAATATCTGACTTATTTTTTTTAAAAAACACAACGTACCTTGTGCTGCATTGTTTTGTCTCAAAATTTAAATGTAGAGTTTTCTTAGCAATAATTGAATGTTGATATACTGGATTAAAAAAAAGTATAAACCAGAATCGAAATAATGTTCAAGATTTATACATAAAAAAATGTTAAAGGGGGCGTGGCCAGCCATCATGGCCGTTCGGACGTGACTCCGATCAGCTCCGGCCAAGTTTTTAGCTGCTTTAAGGGTGTTAACCACCTTGCAAAGTCTCATCCACTTACAGAATGGGCGGGGCAGTCTCCGGCATGCGGTGGTGATCTCCCGTTTCCAGGTTTTGGCTGCTTTTGAAGTTTGCGGGCAAAGCTCTTGAGCTGGCGCGGCGCCTTGCAATATGACGACCGGACGCAGAGGGTGCCCCTGGAGCTCGTGAGGCCGCTCCTTTGCCGCCGGACCAGCTCTGATCCCCAGCCGCTTCCTCGGCGCAGCAGTGTGCCACCTGCCCCCCCCACCGAAGAGGAGCAGCGGTCCGACGAGGGCGACCCCAGACGGGGGACGCCATGAAGGCGCGAATCGGGTGAGTGAGGAGCGAGCGGAGACAGGACCAATCCACTGTCATCCCCATCCGTACCCCAACCCCAACATGGCGGCGGCCGCGCGCAGGGAGCCGCCATCTCGCAGCGAGGAGCCTCCGGCCAGCGCTACGCAGCCACATTGAATAGACCTGTCCGAGGGCAGCCCCGTCCCTGCTCTGAGTGTTTGTGGACCATCCCGGTGACGCTCCAGGGGACAGAGGGCTCCGAGCTGAGTGGCATGTCGGTGTATGAGAGGTTGCCTGCCTGACCCCACTGTGGCAGCACACGCAGGAAAGGAGCCGACATTTCATGGCAGGAGGTCTCCAGTCGGTGCCATACATCCGCGCTGAAGCCCAATGGATGCCAGACTGCTCCCTGGGTCGGGGGGCCCCTCTTGGGTATCTACGGCATTGGTCCTGTCCCACCTACCACACAACGGCTGGAGCCCCGCTCCCATCACCCCAACTCTCTCTAGAGGTGGCTTCTGTGAATCTGCAGGTGTACAGTAGCACCAGGGCACCAAGTCCAGCACAGAAAGTGGTCATGGATGGCCTGAGGAGGGATCATTTCCCACACGCAACGAAGCCCACCTTAGCGCCATAAGTCCTGAGTTCTGGGTCCCCAGAGCGGACGAAGGACCGGAGAGGATCTCCCGCGGGTGGGCTGTGCCCGACTCACACGATAAGGACAGATAACCTACGCACCGAGTCGAGGGTACGAACCGCAGAGTCCCACAGGATCGGGTCAGTGAACGCCCACTGCCGGGCCTCCCCCCTGGTGGTCTGTGAAGTTTGACGCCCACTCCTGGGCGGAGCCCGGGGGGCCTCCTCCTCATTCCCCATATGCCACCCAAAAAGACTTCGACCAACAAAGTCTCGAACTATTTTGGCCAATCCAGAGCAGGTTCCATCAGGGACGGCGACGCACAATTAAGAGGCACCATGGCGCTCACCCGGGAGGATCTCTTAGAGTCGCTCAGGGAATTCAAAAAGGAATTAAGAGAGGACATCAAGGCAGACATGACAGCCTCCTTTGAATCCTTCCGGACTGAGATGAGAGAGAAGATGGTGGCCCTGCAATCGGATGTGGACTCGGTGGGGGCACGTACCTTAGATGTGGAGACGAAGTGCCAGGAATTGGAGGACCGACTGGGTCCACTGGAGGAGGGAACAGCGTCGCTCCGTGAGCAACTAAAGGCCTCTGTCCTTAAATGCGAGGACCTAGAAAATCGTTCCCGACGCTACAACATAAGAATTAGAGGCCTGGAAGAAGGAAGTGAGGGCCCGGACCTGGAGGCCTTCCTGGTGGGCCTCTTCTCCATGTTGATCGGCGAGGGGGGGCCGGAAGTATGTCTTGAGCGGTCGCATAGAGTGGGACCAAAGCTGACTGGCTCCAACAAGAGGCCGCGGGATATTCTTGCGAAATTTAGCTCCTTCAAGACAAAGGAACTGGTTCTGCAGAAAGCGAGAGGCTCGGAGAAAATCACCTTTCAGAACGCTTCTTGCTCGCTCTTCCAAGACGTGGCCCAGGCCACCCAGCTGCATCGCCAACAATTCCGCCCAGTTACAGAAGCGCTGAGAGAACGACATGTCAAGTACAGATGGACCTATCCCTTCGGCATTGCCTTCCACATGGATAATAAGCAGGTGCACTGCACAGAATTCGAGGAGGCGATGGAGCTCCTGGGTCTCAGTTCTCCCACCTCTCTAAACAAATCCACGTCTCGGAACAATGAGGGGGACCGAAGGGGGACAAAGAGTGGCGCCGGGGCATGGAGGATGGCAGGTCGAACAAACAAGAAGACTCCAAGTTAATGCAGGATGGATGCTGGCTCGATGGAAAGCCTTCCGGATATGCAGTTCCACTTAAGGGGGAATGACACTGAACAATGACAAGCACCCCTGAGGGGGCCCTGGATGCCAGACCACAGGTCTGTGACCTCCCCCCGAACTCTGTCTATTGGGGTCTGCTGCCCGCGGAGAGACTTCGGCATCTGGTCCCCCTTGTGAGGCATGCCTTCGCTATCCACTGAAGAGTGAGATGAAATTTGCACCCTATCTATGAACTAGCTGGGGTATCTGGGAGCGGAATTGGGCTCGCTTCCGGAGTTGATCGACAGGAGTTCCTCCTCTGGGATGGAGGTTCCTACAGCTCAATGTTTTAGTTATTTGTTGTTATATTTGTTGTGTATCATGGTGATATCTTACTTTGCTGCGCGGGGTGGGGTCAGGTGGGTGGGAAGGGTGGGGTTCAGCCGGATGGCCTTGGTGGGACTTACAGTTGGATGGAACAGTTGCACCCCAGATTATGGCTGTTAACTGTCTATCTTGGAACGTGAGGGGGCTTAACTCCCCCAATAAACGGCAATCTCTATGGAAATATCTAACGGATCATCAGATCCTCCTGGCCGCATTGCAAGAAACACACCTCAAGAAAACTGAGGAGAGTAGGCTGAAACACAAGAGGTATCCTCAGATATTCCGCTCCTCAGCTGCCTCAAAGCAGAATGGGGTAGCTCTCCTCTTTCACTCCACGATCCCCTTTCTGCACCACGCTACTAAATCCGATGCGTCAGGGCGCTTTGTAATGGTGGGCGGGGAGCTTAGAGGCAGAGAGTGCACTATAGCCACAGTATATGCACCTAACACGGGACAGCTGGAGTTTTTGACCTCCTTCCTGACCACACTGGAGGGGTTTGCCACGGGGGATATTCTGCTCTTGGGGGACTTTAACCTCATCTGGGACTCTACACTAGATACAACCCATCCTTAGAGAGCTACGGGGGGGACATTTAATACATCCCTCAAGGCGGCGATTCAGCGATTAGGCCTGGTAGACGCATGGAGGGAAACCCACCCTACTGAGAAAGACTACTCATTTTTTTCCCACTCCCACAGAACCCACTCTAGAATAGACCATGCCTTTCTTAGTCAGTCCCTCCTGGGAGGAGTTTTGGACTCCCGCTATCACCCGATCTGCCTCTCCGATCATGCCCCACTAGAGACTACATTAGATTGGCCAGCGCCACGGTCAAAACACAGGAGATGGTTCTTTCCCAATGTTCTCAGTCGGGACAGGCTTTTCAGGGATGACCTGAGGGCGACTATCACAGAATTGTTTAAGAACAATGACCCAGCTCTGACCTCCTTTACCAACAATTGGGACGCCTTCAAAGCGGTGATACGGGGCAAATGTATAGAATTGGTCACGGCCCTCAGAAACCAACAGAAGGGGGAGAGGCTCCAGTTAGAAACAGACTTACATGTGGTGGAAAAGCACCATCAGGAGTCCCCATCCACCCAATCGCTCTGAAAAGTTACTGCCCTTCAGGGGAAATTGAAAGCCATATACACTAACAGGGCCGAACGTACACTGCTGCGGTTGCAGGCCAGAGGGTACGAAAGTGGCAACAAGATAGGTTCGCTCTTAGCGCGCCAACTCCGGGCAAAACAAGAAAAAGCATACATTAAGCAGATAGTGGATGACACGGGCTTCTCCCACTCCACGGAAGAGGACAAAGCGAATGCCTTTGGCCGCTTCTACAAAGCTTTATACTCAGCGGACTCAGTAGACAGCCAAGCCCAGGAGCACTACTTGCAGTCCCTCACCCTGCCCCAGGTCTCGGCTCATACCAATGAAGAATTGAGTAAACCGTTCACCAGGGAGGAGGTCCAAAAGGCAATAGATGCTCTGAAACTGCAAAAGGCACCGGGCCTGGATGGGCTTAATGCCCACTTCTATCGTACATTTGCTCCCGAATTGACTCCTCATCTCGTGACCCTATTGAATGAGATAGCGAAGGCGCGTAAGGTCACGGACACCATGGGGGAGGCCCTGATTACAGTTATACCTAAATCGGGTAAAGACCCAGCAGTATGTGCCTCTTACAGACCTATTGCCCTTTTGAACCTAGATGCTAAGCTCTATTCCAAAATAATAGCTACACGCCTTGAAAATCTTCTCCCGGCGTTGATAGATCCCGACCAATTGGGGTTTGTCAAGGGGCGTCAGACCCATGACATCCTCCGCAGAATGGCACATATTATTGAGAAGGTACAGAGGAAGGGCATCCCCGCGGTCCTCCTTTCGTTGGACGCGGAGAAGGCCTTTGATCGTGTCGATTGGGCCTTCTTAGTTAGAACCATGCAACGATTCGGGTTTTGTGCAGAGTTTATAAATATGGTGCTGGCCAATTACCACGCTCCCACTTCTAAAGTTCTGGTGAATGGAGCGGTGTCTGAGGCATTCACGCTCACTAGGGGAACGAGACAGGGTTGCCCTTTGTCCCCTTTGTATTGAGCCCCTGGCAGAGAGGATAAGGGCCAACCAGGACATCAAGAGGGTGCCCTTCAGCCCCAACACTCACAAGATCTCTCTCTTTGCCGACGACGTGCTCCTACCCATAACTGATCCACAGACCACGCTCCCGGCATTACTAGTGGAACTTGAGAGCTTCGAGAAAGTGGCGGGATTCCGGGTGAACAGCTCCAAATCGTTTCTCTTAAACTTGACTCTCCCGGAGGTTGATTAGGAGCACATAAAGGGGACCGTGCCATTCTGTTGCACCAACAAAAATCTCACCTACCTAGGGGTCAAGCTCACTCCAAAACTGTCGGGCCTTTATGAGGCCAATTACCCGCCGGTACTACGGCAGATAAAGGAAGATCTCAAAGGCTGGAGAGCGGCCTACACTTCCTGGATTGGTAGAATAAATGCAGTCAAAATGAATATTCTCCCTAGACTACGCTATCTATTTCAAGGCCTCCCAATCCCTGTGGACAGGGAATTTTTTGTTGACCTCAAAAAGGCAGTCACCAAATTTATTATGGCAGGACCAAAGGGCCCGACTATCGCACCGGATTCTGGATAAGCCCAGATCAGAAGGGGGCTTGGCCCTCCAGGATTTTAGGAGTTATTATCGAGCGGCCCAGCTCCGGGTCATCACGGAATGGTCGCTTAGGGAGTCGGAAAAGCACTGGTTGCATATGGATTGCCAGATAACGGGAAAGACCATATGGGATCTTCTGTGGCTAAAAAAACAGCACAGATCACCAAATGCCTACATCAGTACCCCTACGGCCACTACCCTGAGAGTCTGGGACCTGCTTACTAAAACGCTATCCCTATCTACCTTCCCCTCGCCCTACACCCCCATCCATTTCAACCCCGACTTCCCTCCGGCCAAGCAGGAAGGGCCTTTTACGCAGTGGAAACAAGGGGGCTGTCTAATGATCTCCCACCTATATAAGAAGGGGGAACTAATGACGTTTGCGGACTGCGCCAAAGAGTTCCAGTTAGAAGCAAATGAGGGATTCCACTACACGCAAGTCAAACACTGGGTGCAGCAACCACAGGAGTGGCTGGCCGCTACCAGGGACCTGCTCCCAATAGAAAAATTTGCACAGTCAGGACCCTCCAACAAGGGCAATATCTCTTTTTTGTATGCCCTTATCCGGTCGTTGGGCCCTCGGGAGAGACCGAAGCACAGAGCTTTCTGGGAAGCCACCTTGTCTAATCCAATGGAGGAGAAGCAGTGGACCTGCCTTTACAAAGATATAACTAAACTTAATCGTTCAATGTACTTCTGGGAAGCTCACTACAAAACAATGTATGATTGGTACATGTACCCGCAGAAACTACATACAATATTTCCTAATACTTCTGATAGATGCTGGAGGGGCTGTGGTTTGTTAGGAGATTTTTAGACACATCTGGTGGGATTGTCCTTCCATCAAACCATTTTGGAAGGAAATTTTGGCTCAAATAAAACTGATTTTAGGGTACCCCATTCCGGAGACCATTGAACACACCCTCCTGGGCATAAGAGATCCTCTACTGAAGAGACAAACAAACAGTGGCCGGGCCATTATGTGGTTATGCCTAGGTGCAGCTAAGATGGCAGTCGCAGAAGCTTGGAAAAAGTCGGAGGCCCCATCCATCACATGAGTGGCATGCAAGATTGTGGCGAGCGCTGGTGCTCGAACGACTGACGGACATTATGGAGGACACAAGGAAAGGCTTTGACTACATTTGGTCCCCGCTAGTGACATACCTATCGGAGGGTCTACCCCTATTTGCATGTAGCCCCAGACTGAGGGCTCTCCACCTCTTCCATATCTGACTATGTAGGGGGTCCCCCGGGGAGGAAATCTTCCCACTGTGAGTTGCTCCTGGACGCGGCCCACCGCTCACCCTTCACGGGATTTCACTCCACACCATTTACACCATGATACCTTGTTTTCACTGTTTTTCTTCCTTTGTTTTTTTTTTTCTTTTCTTCTCCTTTATTCACTAGTTCAGGTTTTTTCACTGAAGAGCATAATATGGTCAGTAGGCAATCACACTTTTACTGAGTAACCCTGCAACTGGGCCGTTACCCAAAAGATCTGCTACTGAAAGCTGTGGGAGCAAGCAGGGGAGTAGAAACGTAGACGTATACTGGGTCGAACCCTCATTCACAAGCTGTGTTTACCTGTGAGATTTCTATAGCATTTGACCTGATTATGATGTGATTGTATTTGACATGTTTGCATTACTGTGGTGATCAGAATAACTTCAATAAAAAGATTTTGAAACAAAAATGTTAAAAATGTAGGAGGCAAGTAACAAAGAGGCCATAAAAATGTGTTTGAAATTTCGCCAATGGATGCTTACAAGACAGACAATGGATTCCATCTATCACGGACTATTATAAAGAATGCGAGATCACAGACACCAGAAATGGTAGGTACCAGCCAAGTGTGGTCCACCATCATAAACCAACATTATCAACATAGGGAATCTGTGACACTATGGCAGACCGGTAGTGCTTTATTTACAAAAGCATCCGTCATCCATGAGGTTGCTTCTGTCAATAACAGCTTGATTGTCTCCACTACAAACAATAGATAGATACCATCTGCTGTGTAGCCTATGTCAAACTTTTAGCAAATATATCCCCCCAAAAACTTTTTGGGTAAAAAAAAAAATTGAACACATACATTAATGGGAAGAAAACTTACAAATTAGAAGAACAAATGAAAATGTGTTTTTTTAAATATACACATTGTTTCTTTACATTTTTGAGTACTTAGGTTTCTTTTTTACAAATTGTGGGATCACTGCCTTAATATCAATGCATACAATATTGAAACACAAAAATATCAGAAAATAAATATTGTTAACAAAAATATCACCTGCCTATACTTAATTTAAATATATATATATGTCTCTCTCTCTCTATATATATATATATATATCATGTGATCAAGGCTCCACGGAGTCGAAACGCGTAATGGAGACGGTTGAATAAAACATCATAGCACCGAATTGGGTCCGTGTCCGTGATTTGGGAGAGAAAAGACGCTTCCAGGGTGCGGAGTTATTGTTATATATATATATATAAATATGCTGCTCCTAAACGCCACCTTTACTCCGGCGCACTCACGGGCGGGTGCCTCGATCATGGGGGTGTACCCGTGTATATTTATTGTTGCTCCATAATCCCAGGGTAATGTTCCTGAATGAAGAGTCACTCGCGAGGGGTGAGTTATAAAGATTTATTTCTTAACTCGGGCGCTACTCTAATTATACACATCATAGTCATAGTCATGAAAAGTAAAAATGGACATTAATTCATGTATCCCATTTCTCTATCAAAAACCACTGCGCCATCTTGGCATGATTCAATAGCAAATACATTGCATATAAAAAGCCGGATAAATTAATATTTACAATATTCCTCGGCAAGAAATGAATAGATAATTCAAACATTTGATTGTAATAATTTAGCCCTAAATGGGCCATAATCCTTTATACAATGTAATTGCATCCCATAATTAAGAGGATTAAACGTAACAACAGCAAAGACAGTGACTTCCAACACGCAGCTAAGGAAAGGAAAGGAAAGCATAGCTAGATTCAAAGAGAGAGGATACAACAATCAGACCCTGGAAGAAGCCTTTAAGAGGGTGGATTTGCCAAGATGGGGCAGTGGTTTTTGATAGAGAAACGGGATACATGAATTAATATCCATTTTTACTTTTACTTTTCATGACCGTGATGTGTATAATTAGAGTTGCGTTTCCGGCGTGTCTGATGACACCGATGAAGGCGACCAGCGAAACGCGTTTGTTTGCCCGAGTTAAGAAATAAATCTTTATAGCTCACCACTCGTGAGTAGCTCTTCATTCAGGAACATTACCCTGGGATTATGGAGCAACAATATATATAAATATATATATATATATAGATATATAGATATATAGATATATATATATATCCTATACAAAGGAATGCCCCAACTTGAAAGCACACTCAAAGAAAACAGCCGAATCCCACTCCTTTCAAGTAGCATTCTTTATTTGCAGCAGGCGGCATCCTGTACAATTAAAGCCCTACGCGTTTTGGAACTTCTTGTTCCTTCTTCACGGGCAAATAGCATGTCTTGAGGCAAAATGAACAAAGGCAAGAGTCATCGCTAATTTTATCGTCCTCTAGTGGCCAGCCCTCCAGTGGGCGTAATTTAACCAGCATTCTGGGACCTGTAGTTCCTTTGTCCTACAATTATACCCTTCAGTGGGTTCTGCCGCAATAACAACAGTTCGTGCATCTTTTCACAGCTCTCCAGTGAGCTATAGGATGTAACCTCCGGTTGGTTTCAATTGCGAGCTGTTTCTTCTGCTGTATTATGCCGAAGTTCAATCTCCACGCAGCAGTCCAGTGGGATTCAGCTGTTTTCTTTGAGTGCGCTTTCAAGTTGGGGCATTCCTTTGTATATGAGATAAAACCGGCCGGTCGCGGTCGGGAGAGCTGCACCGCCATTATTGTTTGTGGACTGCTGCGTGGAGATTGAACTTCGGCGTAAAACAGCAGAAGAAACAGCTCGCAATTGAAACCAACTGGAGGTTACATCCTATAGCTCACTGGAGAGCTGTGAAAAGATGCACAAACTGTTGTTATTGCGGCAGAACCCACTGAAGGGTATAATTGTAGGACAAAGGAACTACGGGTCCCAGAATGCTGGTTAAATTACGCCCACTGGAGGGCTGGCCACTAGAGGACGACAAAATTAGCGATGACTCTTGCCTTTGTTCATTTTGCCTCAAGACATGCTATTTGCCCGTGAACAAGGAACAAGAAGCTCCGAAACGCGTAGGGCTTTAATTGTACAGGATGCCGCCTGCTGGTTGCTGCAAATAAAGAATGCTACTTGAAAGGAGTGGGATTCGGCTGTTTTCTTTGAGTGCGCTTTCAAGTTGGGGCATTCCTTTGTATAATAGATATATATATATAGATATAGATATATATAGATATATATATATATGTAATTATATTCAAAACTATCAAAATATATATAAAATATTATAACTAATACCTCAATTAGCATAGAAGGACATAACTGATAAAAAAATTCAAACTAAAACTGAACTAACCATCAAACGATAAACAGCCTTAACCAATAACATCAGACAAACAATTAAATCAACAATAGAAAAGGCACACTAATTTTATCAACTAAATGCTTCAAAAACGACAAACGCTGCAAGATGAGGAGACTCTGCTGGATTCTCTGACCAGACCCTTAAAGAAGAAATATATACATTATGACAACTACCAAACCTAGGGGCCCATTAGGATGGCGGGCGGAAGCACCACCGCCGTGCTGGCGGATGCAAAAACCACCAGTTACCGCCCGCATGCCGCAGCCCACACGCCCGCCAAATTACGATGTGAAAAGGCAGCCAAACACCGCCGGCAAGCCAGCGACGCCGTCCGCCATCAAAGTGCGCCCGCTCACGTAGCGGCGCAGCCCAATGGAGACACACCGCCAGACGAAATCACGTACCGCCCGGCGTACAAATTACGATGCCGCAAACAAACAGCTCCCACGGCTAAGAGACACCGCACGTGAAAGTGAGGCGGAAACCCGAACGCCGAGCACAGACACCGAAGAGGCGACCCCCCGAGCATGAATCCAGCACTGCAGGCCCTCCCCATGCTATACCTGATGCACCACCAAGGAGGCAACGTACCGCGGAGACGCAGGTAGGCACACACACAACAAGGGCACGCAAACAGCGCACACAGTGCAAGTGCGGAAAAGGAGGACATGGCACCCCCCAACACCCCTGCGTGGACAAGACACATCCACCACTGCACCCACAAATGTAACACAGGGCAAATTGCAACATCTCGCAACTATCATGGGCACACCACCTGGGACCAGGAACTAACGACCCCGTCACGGCACCGCAGCACAGCGGCGATGACGCAGCCACACATGCGCACAACTCAGCGCCCAACCATAACGCCATGTATGCGTCGCACACAAACAACACAGGGACACAACCAAGCACCACACACACCAGCCACACCCAGAACGCACATGACACGTGACAGGCCTGCCACAGTCATGTCCCCAACGCCAATTCACGGACAACACCCAACGTCACACAACCGACGCCCACATGTCAGTGAAGTCACGCAACATCAGGACACACCCCTGTGTGACAAACATGGCGAAGCACACAGCGGCGGCAACACCACCCAGTAGAACATGGGCCCCGTCGGGAAGAGGTACGCCAGAACCACACAGAAACACCCACACCACCCTGCACCCATGAACCAGACATACACAACGGAACACCAAAGAGCCCGGGGACCGACAACAGGTGGACCCAAGAATGACACCCACACACAAGGCCCAACGCATAGCAGAAACACAGCCTGCCGCCCACACACGGGAGAGCAGACAGCACTGAATGACCTTCCATTCCAACTCCGAAACCACAACCCGACTAAACAAGCCGGAGAATACAGCCATTGTCCCAAAAAAGACCAACACAGGCATGCAGAGGAAACCGACCACAGGGCAGATAGCGCATATCACCTAAGAACATACCGAACGGGAAAGAAAAAATATAAAACTCCCCCATGCCGTTCCCATGCAAGTTATCTGGAAGGAGTCACACACCACTGACCTTGAACATTCAGAGAAGCACGTGGGATGAGGGCCCGTGTCCTCCGCACAAGCTGACAGAACACAAGTCCTGCCCCCTACGACCATCACAGACCTCACAGCAACCTCGGAGCTTGCACACTGCAGACTGCACACACAGCCGGAGCACGCCACCACATCGCCCCGCAGCAAAATGGCACCTACAACACACCTACCCAACTACGCCAGACAGGTCAAGCTGTACAAACACAACCTGATACAGATAATGGGATGCGAACCCCTATCCCTGCTGAACGTAAGTTACCGACTGACTTACCGCATCGCATTGTTCAGCTGCGTCATACCCGTCTTCTACTGTCGGAGGTGTCCCTTCCACCATCCTGTGGAGTTGTGCCTCTCCAACCCGGCATGTCCAAGGGCAGACATGCTACCACTATTCCACCCTCTGGACGCACACGACAGGGTCTGTTCAGCCTATGGGGGCATGGCGTATGTGGCGAACATCGGACCCACACTGCAATGGGACCACTGTGCCTCCACACGACGGATCATGGATCACAGCTACATCGAATGTCACCCAGCATGCCCCATCATGCTCCTACAAGGGACAACTTACGAACAACACCGTGACAGCCACCATCCGCTACATTGGCTGGCAAACATGTATACCACCAATGAAATGGAAGCCCTGCAGGAAGCCATCGCATACCTGTCAACCTGTCAATTCGTAGGACCCCGACGCAATCCCCCAATTGAGCCATGATGTCCGACACTGTACCCATGCTTAGCTTCCGCACGGACTGGCCAGTAACCACTACAACAGCCATACCAAACGACCTGCAACTGATACCACACCATCAACGACACTGCCATGACATCGGATGTGTCCGGGACATGCACTCTGTTCCCCATCACATCCAGGAACTCTGCATGTATCGGGGGAGGCAGTGGCATGGGATATGTGTATCGCACCCACATGGACAGAACTGCACGTACAACTATGCCATGACATGGATCCAGCGCCCATGGACATATGCACCGCACAGTGGACAGGAATCGCTCGGCTGGAGTATGTGAGAGCTGCACCCCTTCTCCCCCTCCCGGAAATCCCGTAACAGGACCTTTGCATGGACGACAAGTGCATACAACAACAACACGACCCCAGTGACTGTGACATGTCCAGTAGCCACCATATGGCAACAACAAGTGGGACGCCGTTGCATGCACGTAAGCCCATGCCCTGATGTCAACTCACACGCACGCGTGCATGAGTAACAACAGCAGCACACCTGTCACATGGAACTGAGATGGACTGTGCCCATGATGCCAAGCGGTCTGGTAGGCTAAATGTATACCGTCTGTGTCAAAGTCCGCAGCACCGCAGCTATTTGCAAATGAACATTAGCACAGCAACGGCCAAGCAGATGTAACTCTGAAGCCCACATCCCACATGCAACAGCTAATCACATGTACCCCTACACCCTTAGCTATGTGTAATCATGCTCAGTATATCCTCCACATGCATTCCGCTGCCAGTAGTGTCCACTATACTGCATCACAGAGGACATAAGTCACAATACATGGTTTGAAGAAAGAAACTGTCTCTGCTGATTCCTTTCACAAGTACGAATGTGAGATGATGAGAGTGTGTGATGTACACGGCAGTCGTGACATGACTATGTAGTCCACTGTCATTGGATGTTAACGCAAATGAGTAGCACAACTGTGGAAGACACACATGTGTCGTGTGAAGCGGGAGTGACGCTTCGCTCAGGTGGGTGGGTGTGACGGGTAGATGCGCACATGCAAAGTTGAAACACGCTGTGTCGGGAGGGGTCCGGAACTGCACATTACCGCTTCCCTGGGCAATGTTAAAGGCCACCTGTCGGGGGGGATGTGAACACGTGTGTGCACAGCAGCCGGGCACACGAACAATGCGGTATCAGGCGTACACGTCAGCCCACCCTCTGTGGACAAGCTGGATCCTGTTGTGCGCCCGCCAGGCCCTTGACAAGGCACACACAGCCCCTGCCGACCAGGTGTATCCCCAACAATGTCAACCTGCACAGGCAATCCAGGGCACGGGATGGCAGTGGAGCATGGTGGGGGAGAGGACTCGGCGCGCTCCTCCGGGACACATCACGCAGGCAAAACATCCTCAATGTGTAGCATGGCACAAGTCATATGGAAGTATTGGGGGGACGCACACATCACGAGCAGGAGTGACGTCACGGAAGGTGGCTCGCACCATCCCACCCATTGCCTACATCTCCACACACGTCACATGCCGTTGCAACAGAGAAGCCAGCGCGTGCGCAAGCACCTCCGAGCCCGCCCCAGTGAGGCAAAAGAGTGAATGTGTGGGTCCATCAGCCCCAGATGGACGCGGCATGGGCCGCTAGGGCAGCTACAGCCTCTGTGTGTCGCAGGTGGTGTATCCGGACTGCGGAGACTGCTATGCATTGTCTATGTTGCCCGGGTCTCGAGTCGGGGCACCACGCAGGTGGACGGCGTCCCGCCACACATCATGCCGTGAGACAGACCACTCGTTCAACTGGACCCACACATACACTCCTTGGCCTCTCCGGGGCGAGCTTGGGGCTGCATCTGCATGCGCTAGCCCCACAGGTGCAAATGCATATTGGGGGAGCGAGGGGAGGCCATGAGGACAGGGACAAAGACGACTGTATTACTGTCAGTGAGTTCAAGGAATGACCCTGATGTGGACAGGAAAAGACGTGCCCCGTGTGTATTGCAACTAGTCGCCAATCCGATCACCCTCCCATGTCCTGCATGTAAGCCCGCACCTAGCCCCGCCCACCCACCACATTGAAATTAGCACCAGCACAACATCATTCACATTCGAAGCACTGACTGGGGGTGACAACCATTGGACACACTTGTTGAGGCCACCCACGCGTACATGTGGGCCCTCCATGATCCATGTCACCTGCGGCAAAGTGATGACATGCGCAATGACGGAAGTGAGGAGAGCTGTCCGCCCCATGCACAGATGGTGCATCAGCTCCACAGACCCAGCAGCGAGTGCAGCAGGGGTCACATGTGCAGGGGCAGCTGTGCCTGGTGTGAAGGCACATTCAAATTGACAGCACATCGACCAATGTGTAGTCTGCCCACACCTACAGTCCATTATCATGCGGACATAGAAAATGAACATAGGGCAACACATCTGTGTGGGTGCACCCACTGTGACCAACACTGCGCAATCATCGACGTACTCGCCCTGTGCATGGCCCACCACGCAAAGGAGGTCACATTCAGTGCCACCATCCCACACACACATCCCTATCACGAGACATGGTGTGTCCAATAGTCAGTACTGAGTTAGCGCCCATCTGGAGGGTCCTGAACAGGAGACACATGCAACCCACTAGGCAGTCGGTGCTGTCACCTACTGGCATTGTGCAGTCAATGTGCAGGCCAGGCTTGCTGGGACTGAGAGGGGCAGCATGGCCCAGCCTGACATTCACACGAGCAACAAGTGCACTGAGACCTGCATTGGCAATTGCAGACGTTGGCCTGCACCCAGCTGGCCCGGGACGCCTACCTCCATAGTGGAACACGCAGGGTGCAACCGCGAGGGTCATCGGAGTTGGCCGTAATGGCCTGGCCCATGTTGGTGACAGTCCGCTGATGCCATGTGCACCACACAGTATGATGTGCGCACTGCATCTGCAGGTGTGGCCATGATGTGCGTGTGGGTGCAGGTGCACAATGGACGGGGCCACAACATGCCGTGTGCATAGGCAGGGACGGCCAGTGGCCGGCCCCCACATGTCTGTTAGCATGTCATCATCTGCACATTGGCATGGGTGCATGGTATACGCATATGCACACGCATGTCATCTCTCACTATGTACATCTGCCACTTGGCACGTGCAAGGTTACGTGTCACATGTGATGTGTATTTGCAAGCACACAGCCGTATTGGCATGGGGCTGTCAATGTGTACACCTGACAATGCTTCTGGAGGTGTGATCCGTACAGTGCTGCACATAGGGTGCAGTGGTGACACCAATGACTGTCTCATATCCCCTCGTGCCACAGGTCCCACTTGTCTTGGCCGCTCAGCCTGTGCCCACATCGTCGTTGGTGTGTGCCATACTCATCCAGCCTCGGAAGCAGTGTGATGCACAGCAGCCAGTCATGTTGCCGTGGTGTTGCTGCTTGCCGAATATGCAGTCAGTCCCCATCAGCACGCCTCACAGGTCATTGAGGCCTGGATCCCCATGTGCATGCACATAGCAATGGTTTGTGTCACTGCCCATTGCTATTGGTGGGAGACCTGTGTAAGTGTATTGTGGCTGTGCTGTCCCTGCATGACAGCTGTTCTGTGACTCATGTTCTTGCTCTGTCATATCAGTTATGTGTATGTGAAAATGCCATGTGGCATGTTGCTTTGACATGTGTCCACTTCCATCTTTCCTAGGCGGAGACCAAACATTTACCGCCCTTACCAATTGTTGGCGGACATGGAGGATTCTGAGGTCATCCGGAAATTTCGTCTGGATCGACCAACCCTGCATCGACTATGTGCCATGTTGGAACCCCACCTCCGTCCTCGCAGGGTGTATCCGACAGCATTCACCCCCACGGCTAAGGTGATGGCTGCACTGCATTTTTTCGCCACTGGGTCATTCCAGCATACAGTGGGCAGTGGAGGTGGGATGTCCCAGCTCATGTTCAGCATGGTGCTGAGGGATGTACTGGCAGCCATGATGCTGTACAGGAACAGGTACATCCGATTCCCCAGGGCACGTGAGTTGGCGGCAGTGAAGGGTGCATTCTATGCCCTTGGACGGATCCCACACGTCGTTGGTGCCATTGACTGCACCCATGTTGGCCTTGTCCCACCACAGGCCACTGAGCAGCTCTTCCGCAACCGGAAGCACACGCACTCCCTGAATGTGCAAGTGGTGTGCCTTGCGGACATGGTCATCTCCCACGTGTGTGCAAAGTTCCCAGGCTCGGCCCATGACGCGCACATCATGCGAAACAGCATATTACCACGACTGATTACCAATCTGCAACAGGACCGTGGCTGGATTGTCGGTGAGTATGTGGAGTTGTGTAGCGTGCTGGCTTAAGGATGCTGTCTACTGTCCTGTTTGAATTGCAACGGTTCTCTGTGTCCCCCACGCCCAGGTGACTCGGCTTACCCGAATGGGCCCTGGCTGCTCAGTCCATTACGAAATCCTCGGACCCCAGCAGATGACCGCTACAATGAGGCACATGGGAGGACCAGACGTGTGGTCGAGCGTACCTTTGGCCTCCTCAAGTCCAGGTTCAGATGCCTGGACCGCACCGGGGTGCGCTGGCGTACTCCCCACAGAAGGTGTGCCAGATAGTGGTGGCTTGCTGCATGCTGCACAATCTGGCCATTCGAAAGCAGATCCCCCTAATTGTGGATGACGGAGATCAACCAGGGCCCCAGCCTGCACACCAGGACAGCTCCAGTGAAGAGGACAGTGGAGAGGATGAAGCTGTGAATGTGCGTCAGCAGCTCATCGCCCGCTACTTCACTTGACGGTGAGTGACCATGTACGACGGCTGATGTGGCTGTAGTTGTGCAGGTGTATGTGTGCTCTGTTACTGGGGCCTTTTGTTCACTGAGTGCTGTGTGTCAATGGTCCATGTCCAGGTTGGTATGCCACTGTCAGTGGCTGTAGCATTGTGCCCTGTTGCTCTCAGAGATGTGTGTGCATTGCTTGTAGTTGGTGACAAGTACTGTGTGATGAGTGTGTGACACACTCATTGAATGTACTCTTGTTCTGTTTTTCACCCCTAGGTCCCTGCAGCCTCTCCTGTCCCATCGACATGCCACACAGCAGATGCTATTCTGCTCATGGTGGCGATTGCACATCGTGGAATAAACCCAGGACACATTAAGCCGATTGTGATCAAGGTGTATTTATTAACAGCGGTGACAAGTGATTGTGTGCAAGGTGATGACAAATGTGGTGCATGCTGTGACAATGAGTTGACGGTGATGGCTGCGTGATGGTCAAGGTGTACCCATGGAGTTCTATGTCCACAGTCCAACAGACACATGCCATTCACATGGCAGTGTGGGCTAGGATCGTATTCCAAGTCAATGCAGTAGGTGGTCAAGGTGGCTGGCTGACTCACTGGCGTTTGGTGCGGGCGAAGTCCTCTCTGGACACCTGTTTCCACTTCGGACGGCCCCTTCCACGTTTGGGAGGGGGGGGTGTTGATGTTCCGCTGGTGGTGGTTGAGGAGTGCTCACTCGCTGTGGACGCAGGTGAACGCGATGCTGCACGAACCTGCGCCACAGCAGGTGGTGGCGGAGGTGGTGTTGCTGGCCTTGCTTGTGCCCTCCCCCCCACCACCAGCTGGCCCATGAGGTCCGCGATTTGGGCCATGTGGGCGTCCATGGACCTCAACACCGCAAGGACCTCCCGCGTGTCGCTTGCCGACCTGGCCCATTCGCCTTGGGCCTCCTCATAGGCCCCAAGGACTCTGTCGATTGGCGGCAGGGCTTGGCTCACAGGCACAGTTGGCGTTGGCCTGGCCCTGCTCCTCCTACCAGTACTGCTGCCACCGACCTGCCCACTAGCCACATTGCTCACCACGGTCCTCGCTGTGGCTCCCAGGGTGGACCCAGTCGGCCGGACCACCACTTGCGCTGGGGCTGGGGCCAGTGATGACGTGGTGGTGGTTGCGGCAGTGGGAGTGGCCGCAACGACCGTGGGAGTGGCCGCCACAACAGTGGTAGTGGCCGCTACGACAGTGGCAGCAGGGGGCTGTGAGTGGTCATCAGCCCTGGATGATGGTTTGGTGGGTGGGAGGGTGCCTGGGGTGCGGTTGGGCCCTGCCACACCAGATGGGCCTGCTGGGTGGTCCGTGTCCGAATCGGAGGACAGATCCTCCACATCCGTGAGTCCTTGTTGGGGGCTTGCAGGCTGGCTGTGCTGGCTGCTGTCTCCATCTCCAGCATCCAGCAGTTCGTCACCTGTGGGGGGAATGAGATATGTTATTGTGTTGCACATGACAAAGTATGTATAGGTTGTCTGACATCCACAGTTCGTGCACAGTCGTGCACAGGTTTCCCGGAGCCGTGTGTGTGGCTGTGCTATTTGTTGTTGTGTGGGCATGCCAATGGGACTGTGTGCTGTGGACATGTGGCATGGGATGGATTGGCAATGCCGATGGGTGTGTTGCTGTGCTCCTGCTTTTTGTGGCTCTGGTGTATGCGGACTCCAGACCCATCGTGGAGGTTGGTTTGTACTAAGCTCTTGGGGTTCAAATGTAACGCTTTGAAATGCAGATGGCAAAATGGGGGTCAGCCCCTGAAACGCATTTGAGATGAACTATGCTTTGGGGGTTCATATGGAACGCTTAGAAACACAGATGGCATAATGGGGGTCAGCCCCTGAAACGCATTTGAGATGAACTATGCTTTGGGGGTTCATATGGAACGCTTAGAAACGCAGATGGCATAATGGGGGTCAGCCCCCTGAAACGCATTTGAGATGAACTATGCTTTGGGGGTTCATATGGAACGCTTAGAAACGCAGATGGCATAATGGGGGTCAGCCCCCTGAAACGCATTTGAGATGAACTATGCTTTTGGGGTACATACTGTGTGCCATGGGTGCAGAACGTGACATGTGTTGTGGCAACATGACAGTGCATGGTCTGAGGTGTGTGTATGTCTGACATACCCTGCATATTTGCTGTCTGTTGTGATTTCTGGCCATGTAATTGGACGCATTGTTATGAGTGAGTGATGGTTGTGTGCCACACGATGTATTGCAGATGGTCCAATTCCTTGGTGTGCGTGCTGCCCTGTGCCATGTGCATCACTGCAGTGCTCGGGGGTGTGTGGCCCATGTTATGTGTGTTGTTGCTCACAGTGTGACGTGCGCTTCATTCACTTCTGGCACATGATTTGTCATGGGCATGTTTCTTTGCGTGACTACTGTATGTGGACCAGCTGTTCGGATGACATACCTTTCATGTGACTGGGGCTGACGGATGAGATGGATGGTATGTTGTATGTGCATTGTGTGTCTGTGTGTTTGATGGGTCCAGTGGTGTTCGTGTGCATTTATGTTGTTCCACGCTGTTGCGTCTAGTGTGGTATGTCTTACATGGGCGTAGTTGTGGGATGTGTGGTTGACAGGCAGTAGGGGCTACATGGACAGGACTTCGATGGTGTTGCAGTTGTGTGTGATGGGTTGCACTGTGCCTGCCGTGTGGTTCTGTGATCAGTGTGACTTGTGCATGCAGACGTGGCTCCTTGGGTGTTGCTGTGTCTGTGATGGGTCATGTGGGGTGTGACTCTGTGGTTCATGTCCGTGTGCACATTGTTCACATGGTTGTGGCAGGGAGCAGTGCTGCGTGTTCCTCTGCTACTTGACATGTCCCATGTGTTAGTCGTAATTCAGTCCTCATGCCTCCAGTCACCCCGCCCTGTCCAGTTTCCCACCTGCAGGTTGTTTTTGAGCGTACACTGGACTGGATGCAACATGGTTATGGGCGGGGGGTGCTCCATGTTGCAGGTCTGTGGGGGTGGGGGCGGTGTTATGGGTCGTGGTGATGGCTGGACACCCACTGACACCGTTTGTCCTGGGGCGGGATGTCTTCCTGTCGGCTGCCGGTGTGCACTGCAGTGGCTGCTACGTGGGTGTGGGCTGTGGGGGTGCTCCGCCTTGCTGTGCTGTAGGACTAGGGGCCTAGTGGGTGTTGTACTTCAGCTGTCCCCCTCCCACCCACTGCCTTTGTGTTGCGGCTACTTACCTGTTACTTGTCGGTTGGTGCAGCTACGGCTGCCACATGGGTGTGGGGGTGCTCGTTGTGGCGCTTCTGGAGTACTAGGGGACCTGTTGGTAGTTACGTGGCTGGCTGGGTGTACACATGCCCCCATGGATTTGTTAGTTGATATGTTTGGGCTGTGTGTGTGGTGGTGCCTGTTGCATGTGTGTGTGATGTGTTGTGTATTGTGTACTGGACATGGGGGTGTTTGTCCCTCGGAGCTATGGCATGGTGGTAGTGCATGTGAGTACATAGCGGTGTGCTGGTATACATTTGTTTGTACTTACCAGCCTCCACTCCCCCTGGTAATCCGGTGAGGATCTCCGGATGGATGATGACTCGCACCTTCTCCTCCCACGCTTTGAAGGTCTTGTAATGCGCGGGATTCCCTCCGCCAGTCGTGGCAGCCAGCTCTCGATTTTTGCTCTCCTTCTTCTTGACCAGGCTTTTGATGTCGTTCCACCGTTTGTTTATCTCTCCTCTGTTTCTGGGTACGGTCCCGACTGCATTGACCTGGTCTACAATTCTGTTCCACATTCTGTTTCTGGTGGCTAGTGGTGTGTGCTGGACCTGGTTGCCACAGATTTGTGTGTGCACCTTGACGATCTCGTCGACCATGACCGTCAGCTCAGTGGAAGTGAACTTGGGCATTCTGTGTGATGCCATGGTGTTTGTGATGCTGGTGCGGTGTGTGATGTGTGATGTGCAGGGGGTTTGTGGTGCCGGTGTTTGGTGGTGGTGGTGGGTGTGATGTGTGCGTATCTGTGGTGTGCTGCTGTCCTTGCTGTGTCACTGTGTCCTCAATGTTGCAAGGGGTTGTGGTCTGTGGAGGGGCTGCTTTTGTACTTACCTGTTTGGGTGTGTCCTGATGGTCTGTTGTTTTCAGGTGTGTTGTGGCTGGTGTTCTGGGCTTTGTAGTTTATTTGTTTGTCCAGGGGTGGTGTGTTTTCGGGATGTGTACTTTGTCTGTGTATTTGTGCGTGGGTTGCTGTGTGGACTTGTTTGCCATGTTGTGTGTGTTTGTTTGAGTCCGCGGCTGTTTCTGTGCAGGGACGTGGCCGCCATGGCTTCTGCCGTGTCCATTTTCTTCAGTGTTGTTTCGGCTGGCGGGCGGTGTATTTGTTGTTTTTCCGTGCTCATGTCGATGCGATCGTAATTTCACGTGCGGTGTCTCGACCGTGAGGGCGGGCGGTTTTGTGTTGTCGTGCGTCTTTCCGTCCGTGGCGGGCGGTTTGACTCCGACTCGGGCAAGGGCGGGCGGTATTTTGTGTGTTTTTTCCGCCGCTGGCGGTTTTCGGTTCGAGGCATCATGATTGCTGGGTCGGTATTCAGAAGGTGTAGGCGGGCGGATTTTTGCCGCTTTCATGGGTGGCGGATTTTTTTACGCCCGGTATCGTAATGGGCCTTCAAGTAAGTAAAACTTTCATTTAAACTAAAACTTACTTTTAAATGAAATCAAAAATGTAAAATACCAAATAATTAACAAAACACTCCGCAACTTCTATCTCTTTACATGTACTTCTTTAAAGAAAACACTCTGGGCCTTATTACAAGTATGGCAGTCCTGCTGTTGGCCTGTAATAACCGCGTCAACAGGAGGACCGCCAAGCCCTTCGAGCACCCGCCGGATTACGACTGTAATCCATGGCGGGCAGGTGTTGCTGCAGGGGTCTCATGGCGGCAGCTGTATAAGGCTCATAGTTGAGCCTTAACTGAAGACAGCACCGTGACAGCACCTGGAGCACGTTCCTGCACCAAGTGGCATGCATGCTACACAGTGGAGGTACTAGGGGGCAATTCCAGTGGGGCACAACATGTGCCCCCGCATGCACCCCAGGAGCAGCAGGGGGCCTATTAGGGCCCAGTTTGTTGCCTCTCTGCCACCCTTTTCATACCGGGCTCACTCACCCAGGCAACTTGTAATATGCATGGCGGTGCCACAGTGGCATATTGCTGCCCCCTTCCCTGGATCCCCGGCGGATGTGGCAGTCCTGTGACAGTCCGACCCACATTGGAATACTGCGGGCAGACCCGCAGTGGTGATGGTGGTCAGATTACTACCACAAGTACGTCGGTCCTGTGGACCACTGTACTCATAATACATCCTCTACATCCTTAATAAGTGATAACCTGTCAGAAAAAATAAAACACCTATCACAAACCAGCATAAAGATATAACAAAATAAGCATACATAAAGTATTAAAAAATATAAACTCACCTCCATAGCGAGTAAAAATAAACCTAATGACCTCAACCTCTGCAAACTACCAGCAAATAAACATTTAAAATGAAACTGATGCAAATTTTTTCTTCTGACTGAAAAGAAATCACCTGCTCCACATTACAACACCCCCAACGGAAAAGCTGCAAAACAATGTGAAACATCTATAAAGAAAATACACATAAGTATAGAAAAAAGTAGTTGCACAATTTCATATGTAAATAACAAATGTATAAACTTACATTTTTAAAATTTATTTAGACTATTGCACTATTTCAGATACAATGCTGGAGAGAGCTTAATATATAACATCCCAGAAAGGAAAGCAGTTACTAAGACTCATCCAATAGAGATCCCTCAAAATAATCCAAATTATCTAGGGACCATCAAAAGCAGCATTTTTTTGAAAACAATAAACACTCCTGGAAACCGCCCCCTAAAAAAGGAACTCAAACTTAAAAAATAATGGTTTATTATAAACCAAAAGTGATTTTCTTAAAAAAAGGAAATTCCCAGACAAAAACTTGTAAAGTAAATAAGAAAACCACCAGCAAAACACATTACATTCCCAAAAATACATGTGAATTACACTTAATCATCATAAAATAAGTAATCATCATAAAATAAGTAACATAACACAATATAGCATAGCATAATGATACATTACTAAAATGGTGTATGAAAACCCAAGCTATACACTTGTGATAATCACTACTATTAATGCAACAAAATGTACAAAAAACCCTCAAACAACACTATAGTTAACCTCTATGACTCCCTCCTACCCTCAAAGCCCTTAAAAAACCTTTAAAAGGACTTACCTGTTCTGACGAACAGCAGCACCGTACTGCTGGATTCTAGACAATAGATTAAAAATGACACAAATAGATTACAAAATCGAAGGCAGCAGAAAACAAAATTGCTGCTAAATGTAACTAAAAAATAAGAATATCTCCCCAAAGAAATGAATGGGAAATAATTAAAAAATGCATAGATATATTAAAAAGTGTAAAGAATTATTAAACATGTAAAACGTGGAAAAATGTTGGAACAAATGTGGAAAAATTGGAAATATAAATTAAATAATAGTATATAATGCATTCAAATATTTGATATATACTGAAAAAACCTATGTTAAAATGATGTTGGAAATATGTACATGTATTTATATAAAACAATTTTCACAATTTAAAACAATTTAAGAAATGTTAAGAAAATAATAAACAATCTAAAAAGTGGAAAATGTAAAGCAAAATACTATTTAAATATGATTTAATTTTTTTATGTAATAATACAAATGTATTAAAATGATTTATTTATCTATATATGAAAGTTTATTAGTATTTGAAATACATATGTTTAAAAATGTGGAAATATATATTTAATAAACATAAATAAAATTAGAAAAATGTGTAGCATGCCATATATAACATCCACTTTTTCTACTACAAACAAAGGTTTTCATACTAAAATTGTACAATGAAATGCTCACACTCCAATGTAAACAATGTTTAAGAAACTGTTGGACACTAAAGGATTGACATTTACTATACCACCTCCAATCTTTATCAATTTGGAGAAAGTGTTGGACACTAGAGGGGTAACATTTACTATTCCAATCCAAATCGAAACCAATTTGAGGAAGGTGTTGGACATGAAAATGGTGACATTTACTATTCCCACTACAATCTCTACCAATTTGAAGAAGGTGTTGGAAACTAAAGTGGTGATATTTACTATTCCCACTTCAATTTAAACCAATTTGTGGGAGGTGTTGGACACTAAAGTTGTAACATTTACTATTTCAACTCCAATCTAAACCAATTTGGGGGAAGGTACTGGACACTAAAGGGGTAACATTTACTGTTCCTACTCCAATCTAACCCAATTGAGGTAAGGTGATGAACACTAAAGGGGTAACATTTACTATTCCCACTCCAATCTAACTACGCGTGGGAGGTGAACTTCGCTCCGTCCGCGGAGCTCGCGGAGTGCAGAAAACGACGCTTCGCGATGTGCAGCAGGGTTTTTTCCCCACTCGAGATCGCGAATGGTAAGTTTGCGATCGTGAACAGTAAGTTCGCGAGCGCAAGCTGCCGCTCGGGTAGAATTTCTACCCGAGCGGCAGGAATACCAGCACAAACTGCAGTTCGCACTGCACTACGCCACTCGCGGAACTTCGCAGAGGTTTTTTGTAACTTCGCGGAGTTCCGCATAGCAAAACTCCGCGAACTATGCCCAGGCCTATTATCTAACCCAGTTGAAGGAAAGTCGTGGACACTAACGAGGTGACATTTACTACTCACACTCCAATCTATACCAATTTGTGGAAGGTGTCGAACACTAAAAGGGTGACATTTACTATTACCACTCCAAACTAAACCAATTTGGGGGAAGATGTTGGACTATAAAGCGGTTGCATTTACTATTCCTACTCCAATCTAATCCAATTTGGAAAGGTGTAGGACACTAAACGGGTGAAAATTACTGTTTCCACTGCAATCTAAAACATTTTATGCAAGAAGCAACACATTCAAAATGTTATAGACACAATTAATACTCTATACCAACACATAATTTTTGATCTATAAAATAAACTAAATTTACTTAACAAATATACTAACCAAATCTACAAATCTATATATTCATACTTAAACATTAACATAAAAAAAATATTTTTTCACTATTAATAATTAATATATTTATTTAAATATGTACCACCATTCCGAAACTTTGAACTGTAAAGTAAAAAATAAAATCATATATAACAACAATTTTTAAAATGACTATTTTAAAAATATTTATTTTTATAATTACATTAAAATGTTCAACATTTTTTTTATATTTTCATTTTGATGAAAAAAGTTTTTAACAAAAATTATATTTTTTTACTTTATTAGTTTTAATGTTAATATATTTTAAGTGTTTTATGCAATTTAAATATTTACAATATTTTTTAAATAATATATATTCTACTTAATTATACATTATTATTTACAAACATTATTAATATAACAAAATACATTTATAAAATGCAACAATTAATTTGCATATCATTAAAATAATGAACTTTAAATTGATATGAAATTGGTGTATGTTACACAGTGATCAGATTGGAAGCAAGTGCGAAGGCAAACTGCGGCAGGTGGACTCAACTCGTCAGGGCAAGTTGCTGCAGGCAGGCAGGGAGACTGCGTTGCTACCA
This sequence comes from Calotriton arnoldi, assembly GCA_963921515.1. NCBI lineage: Eukaryota > Metazoa > Chordata > Amphibia > Caudata > Salamandridae > Calotriton > Calotriton arnoldi. The sequence continues at coordinate 184,147 of CAWUFW010017297.1, forward strand.
TGGGTGATCGGAGGTTCCGAGTCAGCTGAGCCAGTGGAGGTATATATTCTCCGGCCTGGCCTGGCCCTGTGCGAGGTGAGAGACGCAAGCTGAAGGTAGGAGCAAGTGGATGGTGAGGCGAGGCGTGCAGCTCTTATGGTGTCGGAGCGGCACTAATCTTCGTTAGGGTGTCTGTGCCAGGGGACGAGTGCATGAGCAGCAGAGGCGGCTGAGCTAGGGTTCTGTTGAACTTGTGGCTCCTTGCCTCACTTGCCTCCAAACTTCATCCCCCACAAGTCTCTCTTTTGTGAACCTGCATCTGGGCTTGGGTGCCTGGGCACATGAGAGGCATGAGCATCCTGCCCTTTATGCCCTTTGTGTGCCTCCCTGTTGCCTCCCCCCATAACTCTAGATCCCCCTGATCCCCCTGGCCATTTCGGCACACCGCCGTCCAGAGGGCCCAGCACTACACTCCCAGGAGGAGCTTTTGGGCTGGTTGTGATAAGGTGCTGCCACCCTCTGGGACCAGATATATTTTAGATTAAGGGGGTATTAAATTAAGTAAAGTGAAGAGAAAAACAACTAAGTGAAAAATCTGTACCGTTATTAACCCCCAGGAGAACCTGACCACAGCCAAAGTGTAACAAACGAAAGCGAAAAGTGAAAAGTCAGCACCATTTAAAAAGTCTCTGATAATGGACACCGCACTGCACGTTGTGCGGCCACTGTCACAACAGATCAGATCAGAAAGGATCAGGACCATGATGTATGCTGGTGCTAGGAAAAGAAAACAATTTGGTGAGAGGATGTGGCCTTACGACTAGAGAGATCGACCTCGAAGCTGGAGAACCGGTTTCGAGTCTTGGCAGGGATGCTCAACATCCTGTGATTCTGGGCAAATCACTTAATTTCCCTGTGCCCAACAAAGAAAATGAATGTGTCCGTCTGTAATGTGAAAATCTCACCTATCCTAGTACCCATAACTGAATAGGAAACTGAGAATGGGTGATGAGGGGCCGCTACAGTCATGGGCCCACATGTTGGACAAGAGTACTAGAAATTTGTCAAACTTTTTTCATGTACTCAACTCACTGGCAACAACAGAGGCGTTTAAAATGCTAGAAGCACATAAAACCAGCCCACTATGCAGGCAAACAGCTTCCCTCAGGAGCTGCAGGTTTCGAGCCCGGGCACTGCTAAACTCGGACCTAAGAGGCCGGCATGGTCCATTGATGAAAGTGGCATAATGGCAACCAGTTCTAGTACCTGGCCATGCCCGTTGCTGCCAACAGTAGTGATAGTAAAGAAGGGAGTAAGCACCCATCATAGTACTCCAAGCAGGGATTATGCAGCACAGGAATCTCAGCCTGTGAATCCTGGTTGTACAGGGAATGCCCTTTCCCTCTATCCAGGCTGGCCCAAACTATTTTAAATCATGAAATGAAGATGTGCATCCTGGTCAACTGAGCATGTTACTATCAATATTCTCTGCAAATAAGGAATCTTATGACAACTCATTCTCACCTACTGACAAAGACCTTCTACCTGGAATAGACCACGACGAAAGTACAAATATCGAAGTCAAAGCTGAGAAGGGCACTTACCCAGTATATAAGCATGGATCTTCATTGCAAAGACCCCTGGTCAGGGCATTTAAGCCTTCCCGACAACCGATCCAAGAACATGTCGGGTGAGGAGAAAACAGAGTGAACATAACAGATTCGAACATGTTCTGGGGAATTGTTCTAGACACTATGCAGGCAACCATGAAGACACTTAACCACCACGCAGACAAAAAGGATATACAGGTAGACCTGCTAAATTCTATTGTGGTGTTTATCGCAGGCATTGATGACAAGCTCCAGAACCTTAATAACCGAATATAACAGGTACAGTCCAACAAAGGCACACATTTCACTATGTGCACACGTGGAGAGGTTGTTGTCAAAGCGGCACAACTACCATTATTATTTAAGGAGTCCTAGTGGAGGTTAAAGTCACTGCAAAGGAGACAAGCAGAGAGATTACTACAAGCACCTTGGGGACAGGCAAAGAGACAGAAGCAATAACTACAAGGGTAGGCAATCTAGATTTAGTTGCAGTAAAAGAAGTGGCACCATGGGTCAAAAGCACCAGCATCAAGGTTGAGCAAGCCTACAGGAAATCTGGGTACGACCCGACCATAGCAACACCTGGAGAGTAATTGATGAGGTAGCTACTCAGACCCCTCCAGGACATGCAGCACTACACATGGAAGGAAGTGAAACCCAAGAAGGCAGGATGCTGGCTAAATGCACGGCCTTTAATTCCAAACCATGCATCCCGAAACCTTGAAATGGCCAACCAAGAGAATCTACAAAAATGGGAAACCTGAAAGCTGGCCCTCTGGACAACGGATTCTGTGCAACGGAAACATCTGTGCAATTAACAACACATTAGTAACAGCACAGAGTGGGGAACGAGGACACCAGTAGATTTGCGCCATGGGTGGACAATATTTTCTTCTCTAAAATACCGCAGGCACAGAATATAAATAAATCAAGCTTGTTGGGGGTTCCTAAATTTTCCTAGAGAGTTAATCATGACATCTTAAACCGCTCGGCTATATTAAAGGTGATCAAAGAGCTATCAGGGATGGCCCAGGTGGAGTCCTTAGTTATCACTTCAATCAAATCCCTCCCTCCCCCCAATGGCAACCAAATCACAGAGCCTACTCTAGTCACGTTTGATACGCCAGGGTTACATATGGAAATACTAGCGAGAAAAGAGCAGTTAAGAAGCTGGGGCATTAAAGTGTCACTATTTCTGTAACAGTCCTCTCCCTCCATACTGCTGAAGCAAGATGACCTGCCAAACGAGTAGAAATATGCCTCCTCAATACTCAACGGCTCGGCTGGAAGACCCTCCATGCAGGCAGCTGGGACTAATCATCAAATTTAAAGCTGTCCCAGCTGCTGAGATACAAAGAACAGTTGTAGGGCAGGACGAATCAGCCAACTGGAGATGGCTCCCCTTGGCCTTGTCAAGACTGCAAAGGACAAACTGATACTTAGTGGAACCTGCAAATCTGGTGATCAACTGCAGTAAACTTCAATTATGCTCTTGGAATGTGTGGGGTCTTGCAGCAAAGATAGAGGATGTGGAGCTGATACAATATTGGAAGAACTTTGGCATAATAGCCCTACAGGAGACATGGGCCTTGATGAGATTTCCAGTCATTGGGTTGTGGAATATTAGATTCCTGCCCTAAAATCAAGTAAATATGCAAGGGCCAAATGTGGCCTATCTGTCTACATCAGTTCAAATAGTTAGTGAATGTAAAAATTGTGGATATACCGGACCCTTGGCAATTGATACTACATCTGGAAGGTTAGTCTGGAAAGTGGTGTTCCCCCGAATACTAGTAAATATCTGCATCAACCCCAGAAGAAAGGAAGCTTCAGTGGAAAGGCTGTCTGACTATCTAGCCAATTTAAAAAGTGTGAATGTGGCATCCAATATAATAATTGCTGGAGACTTCAATCTCAGTCTTCTTCAACCATCAGATGCAGCCTAGGATGACATGAGAAGGTACAGCTTTGATGCAATACCGGAGCAAATCCACTCGACAGTGCATCTAGATAAAACTGGCCAGAGAATGCTATGAGCCTATGAGTATGCAGAGCTGGTAAACCTGAATGGGAGATTCCAGGGTGATATCCCACCGGCCTGGACGAGGTTCTCATCTAATACGATCTTACACATAGTTTATAACATGGTGAGCTCCAGTATGTGTAATAGGGGTGGGCGGAAAATTCTGCTCCACCTGCAGAGTTTGCCAGGTTTTGCCCACTCCACCCTACGCAAGTTTTTTCTCACAAGCAGCTCAACAACGTTAAGTTGGGGAGCAAGAACATGTGTCCCCTCGCGTGATTTTCAGGCACTAGAACACCTCCGAGTGAGATTTTCTCAACACGGGCGGTTGCGGCAAGTAGCAACCACTCGCACTGAGAAAGCTGGCGCTAAAATAGAAAATCTACTCGAGCGGCAGAAAGAAGCAGCTCCCTCTGGTGTGCCATGTGGTGCCATTCACGCTGATTTTACAGCTTGGAACAAGTCACGAGTGCTAAAAGTCTGCAAGAGCAGCTTGAAGTGCCAAATTCCGACCACTCGCAGAACTCCGCAATATCTCACTGAGTTTTAATGTCACTCCATGGAGTTCTGCAGAGTAGAACTCCACGAGCTCCTCCCACCAGTCGCGGCTGCTCCCGCGAATCAGTAGTAGGGCGGGAATGGGGGAGATATATATCACTTACCTGCCAGCTGGCTGGCCATCGCCTCTCTCCTATCCTCTAAGTCCTCTTCCAGGCTACTGTTCAAACAGGAAGCAGGAAGTAGGATAGACTTCCCTAAGCCAATCACAACGCTGCAATGCAGCCTTGTGATTGGTCTGAGTGCCATGGTTCGGCGCTCAGATGGGGAATTAGAGCCTGGCCATGTTCTCCACCCAGGCTGTACTGCAGCCTAGGTGGAGAACATGCAAAGTGCCCATGAATGTCTGGCCAGCCCCAGAGGCCAAGCCAAACATTTATGCACACTTCGGAGGGTGCCACTACTCCTCCCCCTGGCGCAGCCTAGCCCTGACCCACAAAACAGCCTCAGTACAGAAAAATAAAATGATAATAACATCACGTTATTACATTTTTATTTTTCCTTTTTTGACGTGCTGGAAGGCAATGGGGCGAGGCTCCTCCGCCTTGGCGGAGGAGCCGCCCCTGCCTCCCACCTCTATTGTACAACAACATCATGGATTTTAGGATTGACAACCACGCTGAAATTGATCATCAGTCCCACAGTCCCAAAACACATGGATAAGGGCCAAGCTCCATAGACTAGTCCCTGCAAGAGATCTGCTTGAACAAGCAAATATGAAAAACCTGACGTTTAAGGTGGGACTTAGATAATGCCCAAGACATAGATGACACGCCTCTAGAAGTTCTGGATATTGCCTTTAAGAACAAGCCAGACCCAGTAAAAGCCTGTGGATCCTTTATGGATCAAATGTTCTCAATGTACTCAGCCAAATTTTCACAGAAAAGTATGAATAGTCACTGAAACAGGAATATCTGAATGCCCAAAAATATACGCCTTTGTAAAATCTAGGATTAACAGAAGTTTAGAAGAATAAGGTACCATCCACAAAACCAATTACAGAATTGAGGGAGTATTGAAGAAGATTCAAAAGAGAGCTATGGTCATTAAAACAAAGCAGGGATGAGAATTCTGGGCAAAGCTCCTCTATGCCTCTAAGAGCAGTGATCCAAGATGGTTTTGGTGGATCATAAATGATGTAGAATAAGGCCCGTGGGCTGCCAACAATGCCAACATAAGTGAGGCAGTTTGATTGGATTATGTTAAAGCCCGCTTTTCAGTAAATCCAGGAAGTGGGTTACTCCTAGTAGCCATGATGTCAGAAAAAATTATTCAGCTGATGCATTCATCAGAGTGATAGAGGTGTCTTACTCCAACTGCTCACCAGGCCCTAATGACATTACAGAAGCCATACTAAAGTGCTGTATATCAGTTTGAGCCAAGTACCTGGCGATAATGTTTAACAATATCCTGCAATCAGGGATCATCCTAGAGAGCTGGTGAGGCGCTTTAATCCATTTCATCTTAAAAGGTGGCAAAGCATCTTCACCAAATAGCTATCACCTCATATTGTTATTGTTGAACGCCCTCACTGAGTGGGGAATAAAATAAAGAAGAATCCCCTTGAATCAAACTGGATTTAAGAAAAAACTGTGCCTTTCCTAGCATAATGGCAGGTGGGCTACTAATGGAGAGAAAATACGATGCCAGCTCGCCCCTTTGCATGTGCTTTGTGGACTTTAAGGCAGCCTTTGGGCGTGGACTGTGTGGGAACCTGTGGGCAAAATTAGAATGCTGGGACATCCCACAAAAGTTAGTGAAGTCCATCAGAATGCTATACACTAAAACATGGATAAGGATCAAGGTAGGGGATGGAAGGCATCTGTCTAGGAAAGTATCAACGTCAATGGGGCTGAAACAGGGGTGTGTGCTCGGATTATCCCTGTTTAACTTGTACATCTCTGATCTCTTGACTGAACTTGACAAAGTGGCCTCTCATGCCCCTAGCTTAGGAAGTCGATCCTTATCAAACATCGTCTATGTGGATGACCTATTTTTGATAAGGAAACCCGAGTGGGATTGCAAACACTGATGAACATGCTCACAGAGTATACAGAGAGCAAACTTCTTGAAATTAACCTCAACAAGACCAAGGTGATTTCACTTCAAAAGCGTATGACCAAACAGGGCAAGTGATTCCTTAATGGAAATTGTCAAGGGAAAAGCTACAGCTTTGAACTTTGCTTTTATAGCCTTTTCCAAAGGACGAAGGGGTCCATACCTCAAACCTTAGCCGTGATTAAATCAAACATTTTTGCAACAATATCCTATGGCTTTTCTTAAATCCTGCCGTATGGTTCAGACTGGCACAAATGAAACTTTGGATCACTATGTTTAGGCTGAAGAAAATATGCAGAAAGTAAAGGTACATTGTAAGGAATACTTGGAGGAATCAATTGAAAACTTGGGTCTTGGGGAGCTATGACTTTTGCCAACAAGCCAAACTCTGTTAAAGAAAGCAGTGAATAAATGCATTCAGAAGATAAGTCGGTTGGAGATAAAAGGGAACTTGCAAAATGGGCCCGTGTGTGATTGGTGCTAAATTCATACACAGACACACCAGAGCATATTATTCTATACAATTCAAAAGCAAATTCATGGCCCTGCAACTAGGTTCACTCCCAACCCTGGACTACATTCCAAAGTGGTTGGAAGATGGCAATTCCGTGAACAAATCATTCCGGCTAAAGAAGCTTGCCAAATAAACTATGAAACATGTTTTTGCATCTGCCCATGCTTATTGACTCATCGGAGGTCACTCCTGGGCAAAGAAATATGGCCCTGGGAGTTCAAAGTTACAGGCAAGCACTCATTGAGTTGTTAAATCCATGCAACTTTATGCTGAACATCTGAATGGTTCAATTCTTTGCCATCTTTAAAAAGGAGATTTCAGCAGTCACCGAACAGGTTGGCCATAGATAAAGAAATGTGCACTTTCCTTAAATGGGTCTGTCATTTTGGCTTGCCTTCTTTTAGCTTCTTTTATTGAGTTATCACCGCCCCCCTTTCTGACCTGCTCTTTGTTTCTATGATTTGTGCCCTATCTCTGCTTTTCAACTTGGTCTTTCTTACATGACAGTTTTTACCTTTTTTTTTTCCTCATTCACCTCTGACCACAGAACCCATTCGAATCGCCCGTAACCCCGAGGCCACGGGAGCAGGTGGAGAAGCAGACCACCTGGGGATACGCATGCGAAGAGCAGGACACTGTCCCAAATGGGATAATTTCTCTCAGACTTGGTCCGGCCATAAAACCGGCAGCTGCTGCAGGGGAGGAGGAGAAAGGCAAGTCCATCGCAGCCTTGTGAGATATTAGAGGTATAATCATAGGGGAGATATCATGCTAGTTAGTCTCATAGCGATTAACCCCTGCCCCTTCTCCCGACCATCTTAATAATGAACTCCAAAAAGCCTTCTTCCCAGTGGGTAAACTCCCCCTTAAATCAAGCTTTGATGTGTATGGTAAGGAAGCCAGCCACTCCAAGTGTTGCAGGGATATCCCTCCTACCCATCTACGACAAATTTCCCTTCTTGCTAAGAGTATTGCATAAAATAAAAAGTGTCTAGCTGGACCTGTAATGTTATCTGTGATTCCAAATATGATCAAAGAGAGGCTTACCTTTACTTGCAGCCTCAGCATACTTGAAATAGTCTTACCCACTGCCTCCCAAAATTCGAGAATAGCTGGACATTGTTGGAACATGTGGATGTCTGATGCTTTCTCCAGCCCGCATTTCTTGCATTTGGCGGGGCTCCCTTTTGACTTTTTTGACAACCTTTGTGGAGTTAAAGAAGCCCTATGGAGAGAGAAAAGATGGTTCCTCCTTAACCAAGCAGGCTTGATAATTAAAAACAAAGTGCTCATCAATACTTGCCACAGGTGCTGCCACGGCTCTCCCGGTAAGCACTCACCCCATAGTTCTTCTGCCAGCATGAAGTCTCCATCTATGGTTTCTTGGATCGCACAATACCATGTTGATACCGCCTTCTTCCCTGGGGGTCTCATCACCAATTGTTCTTCCAGGGGATTGCCCACCCCAATCGAGGACCTCTGATTTTGCGTCCAACTTCTTAGTTGAATGTACTTAAATTTTGAGATTCTCCCCTCCAGGTTGTCACTCAACTCTGCCCATGATATGAGGTTCCCATCCTGAACTAGGTCTCCCCAACACCCTAGTCCTGCTTTCCTCAAAGGAATTGCCAGTTTGTCTTTTAAGCAATCAGGTGTTCCTGGAGAGTCCCATATAGGAGCCAAGCTCGAATAGTAGCCTAAACCACTGCATCATCTAATGCTTGCGCAAATTATGGCCACTGCTTGTAGCAGCTTAAGTCTGATCTTTTTGAAGTATTTGGGGTCCCCATAGTTAAAAAGAAAGGAGAACATGGCGGCCACTTGCTAGTCGGTCGCTGCTACGTCACCGCTGAGACTAACTCGAGAACTGGCCGCTTAACGATGAACAAAGGAGTATAGTCCCCCCCCTTACCGTTGTCATGGCCGTATGGGATGTGCCTGGCCAGAGCCGTGCCCGATTCCCCGGTCTGTGCGGGGAAGACGCACTTGGGTTCAGCCACCCTGGGGCTAAGCACGAGCCACAGGGTGACGGCTCATGGTTGGCTTAGTGTCACAGGGGGCAGCGGAAGCACAAGCTCCGCTTTTGCTATACTGGAGGGGAGCGAGGAAGGTGGTGGAGCCTCTGGAGTGCCTCCAGGCTGCAGGTCTGCTGGTGGGAATACACGGAGGGAACTCGGCGCCCACAGAAGCCGGAGAGAGCACAGGAGGTAGGCGGGGGAAACAGGGACATAACAAACCTGCTCAGGGGCGAAAACAAGGTAGTGATTAACTGAGTAGCAGTGCGGGAGGGAAGACTCTTGCTCCCCCATTCGGTCAACAGTCTTTGCATGAAGTGGATGGGGGCGAATCCCCAAGCACTTCTAGAAGTAAATTGAAGGGGCTCTCGAGTAGGGCAGGTAGGGGAAAAAAGAAAGCTGAGGGGTGCAGAGTTAAAGTTACACCCTCACTAAGGTCTTTTTTTAAAGTGCAGCTCATTGTGGTCGACATAAGACAGCAGGCAGAAGAGCTTACAAAGGTCACAAGGCGGACAGTTGGTCAACCCAGAATTTTACACATGGAGGAGGAAGGGGTTTCCCTCTCATCTAGGTCCAGGAGCAGCCAAGAGCAGGCCCAAACGAGTCCGATGGGAGAGAAGAATAATCTAGAGGTGGTACAAACAATTTCCAAAAAGGACAAAACTCTAAGGGGTCGATTCCGATTCGGGCCGGAAAAAGCACCGACCGACTCGGAGCCGGAAAAATTACCGACCGACACGTACCAGTGGCGCCCGACACGCCAAGTACGATGCAAGCCGCGATAAATCCGACCGACACGTAAGGAAACCAAGCCGACCGACCGAGCCGCACGGAAAATAGCAATCCGGCCGGAAAAACACGCGAATCCAACCGACCGACACGCACCCGGAACAAATCCGACCGAATCGTACCCGCCAACTCCAAACCGCAAAGTACGATGCAAGGCGCGAAAAACACGACCGAGTCGGACGGAGGGACAAGCCGTACGACCGACACGCATACAAAACCGAGCCGAAGCAACACAATACACCGCGACCGACGCGTACGCAGTATAGAAAACTGCACAAACACAGCGTGAACGAAACGGAAAACACCGTACGAGACCAATGCAGGGTCCGACTCGGTCACAAGAACGTTTCCAACATACACAAACAACACAAAGGAAAAATCACCCAAAAAAAAGGCCAAACAAGCAATTACCAAGCCAATAAATACTGGGGGGTGGGGACAGAGAACAAAGACACACCCACAACTCCACCTATATAAAGGACACAAATCACTACCATGAGCCTTTGCAAATGCCATTCCACTGCCAGCACCCAAGAGAAAGCAACCACACACCCACAGCTCATCCCTCACACAAGCCACACACCAGCAGCACACCAACAAATACCTACCTCACATACACCCAGCAAAACACACACTCACACACCCTCACCTGCACACCAACACACACATCACTCACCATCACCACCCATCACCATGCCCCCAAGAAGAATCACAAGTTCCTAGATTGTGAATTGGAAGTCCTGGTAGACGAGATCCTCAGGGTAGAGCCACAGCTGTTTGGCACATTGGTCCAACAGACCCCCATGTCGCAGAAAACCAAGATGTGGGAGAGGATCATCAACAGGGTGAACGCCCAATCACCATGTCTGCGCACAAAGACCGACATCCAGAACAGGTGGTATGACGTGCGCAGGAGGGTCCGGGAGCTGCTCAAGAAAGACTACCTCATCAGCCAATACACCGGCAGTGGCCCTCCTGCCAAGCCAGTATACCTCAGGCCCTGGGAGGAGAAGGTGTGGGCCATCCTTCCGCCAGTGAGCGTATATGGACTAGAGAACATCCCAGAGCCTGGTGAGTACACAACAAATGTACACAATATACTGCCACAAAACACACACACATCACTGTCAAGGGAGAGTCAAACCATGCACTCATAGCAATCACACAGCAACCAGAACAGAATCATCCCAAAATGTGTATGTCAGTCAGAGAAACACAACACATGCCATCAAAAAAGTCACATCCAACTGTGCCAACACATGTACAAACACAACCACAACTACAGCTAGGCAGTGGCACAAATAGAACTAACAAACACATCCACACATGTAGCCACCACAACAACACCAACACACAGTGAAGACCACTCAAAGGAAGGAATTCTGTGTATGCTGGCCAAGTCAGTGTAGCCAATAGCATCATGGGAGTTGCAGTCACACATATTGCCCGCCCCAAACCTGTCCCATCAACACCACCATGAACCATGCGCACATCACAGGGAGTGGAGAAGGACTCACAAGATGGCTGACACTGGCTACTGCTGTGGGGAGCACAAGGCCCTGCTGCCAACTGTGCACCAACAAACAGCAGGACACCACTGACTGACATCCTGAGAGACAACTTACACTCCCTGCAATGCAAGCACGTTCCATGGTGGGATAACTGACTGGCTGGGTGGGTGGGTGGGAAGGAGGTCTGGCTGTCAACCAAACACAATCAATGCAGACCATGTTCACACACCAGAGAATACATAGAAATGCCCAAATAATGCAGGACAATGTGCCACACCAATATCAACCCCTGACTGTGACGACTTAGGACAATACAATGTACAGGCCCGCACCCCGAGGCACAGTCACAACTGTCAGGTGTGTCAACCACTGATGCCTGCAGAAACATGACATACATTGTTTGTGTCTCCCAAAAACAGGTGATGATAGGGACACAGCAGCAGACGCTGAGGAGTCCCAGTCCCAGGCTCAAGAGGATGCCGAGCTCACTGGCGTCGTACAGCCTCTGTCCTCCTCGGACGATGAACAACCTGGCACATCCGGTGCAAGTCAACATGCTGCACCAGCAGGACCACCAGCTGCAGCACCAGCAGGTCCACCAGCTGCACCCCCTGCACCCACCCCTCCAACGACTGTCACCACGAATACCATCCCTGCCGACATGGACAGAATAAGGAGCAACACCAGCGCAGTGACCCTGGACCAACCTGGGGCCATGGACACCACCACCACCACCAACCCCCAAGGTGGACCAGGGTTATCTGTGCGTGCAACTGCACACACTGCACATGTCAGCAGGGGTGGTGGGAGGGGTGGGAGACAGAGGTCGCTGCTTGCAGACGTTGCTGGTGTGCATGAAGACCCACAACTGGTACGCATAGCTGATGCGTACCAGTCCAGCACCGGAGAGCTCAGCCAGGTAGTGGGGCTCCTCAGAGACATCAAACAGCAGCAGGCTGCCCATCATGCCCGCTTGGACTCCCACATGTCCCACGTGGAGTCACACATGTCACGTGTGGACTCCCACATGTCCCGCGTGGAGTCCAAGTGGGATGTACTACATGAGATGACGGCGGTGCACAGGGACATTTTACAATGCCTCCGCCAGATGAACAGCAACCAGTCCACACCTCCCTGTGTGCCAACAACATCTGGTACCGAACAAACTGCAACTGCCACAGGGAGGGAGGAGGACTCTGGCGGAGAGTCCCCTGCACCGCAGCAGCCTGCACTTGAGGGCCCCCCCCAAGAAGAGGGGTCGTCCGAGGAGGGGAAAGTGAGAGGCTGATGGCCAAGCGCAACTCCCAGGAAGCCTGAACCTGTTCTGGATTTTCGCCTTTGTGCACAGACTGTTCACCCTGTTGACGGCAACACTACTCCCACACATTGCATGGGGAGTACAAGTTGGACCAATGTGTCAGACAACTGTGGCCCCGATACTGGGGATCCTGTCTACCTGGACTTTCAATTCACCTAGGAACTTGGGATTGCAAGATTCATGTACAGCACAACCCATCCTATGCACTATTAACACAGATGTATCACAATAAACACACTAATACACCATACTTGCCTCTGTCGTGATTCCAACGTGGGTGCTGTTATGGGGATGATGAACTGCAAAATTACACTGTGTATGCGAACTGCAACAGCAAGGACAACACAGGCATGTGAGTACAGGCAACGTGACACATATGAGGGAGACACACCACCAGGGGTACACAACACATACACACCTAGGCCATCTGACTCATTGCCTACACTGATGTTGCCAGGGAAGACGGTGCAATGCACAGACACCACACCCATTCCCAGTTGTAGTCAAGTAGCCCACAGGTGCAGTAAGCAAATGGCAGTCAAATGTGTGACCACAGACAACGCACATCACTAAGTGAAGCACAGGTTTATTACACAGTAGCAACATGCCGTAACCACTACAGATGCAAGGTAACCCCACCTGGTAGCGGGCACACAGTCAACAACTGTAGACGGAAGGAAGTCCATGGGTGTGGCGCACATCACCTGTAGGGACACAACAGCTACCAGCCTGGATGTGCAATCACGTCGTCGGTGGACACAGTTGACCAAACGAATCTGAAAGTACCCTGTGAAGGACAGAAATGACACACAGTCAAAAGCAATGCAGTACAGGACAGAACCGCAAAACTCATGCACAATACATGTTACAAGATACCCACCCAGAACCAAGTTAGCATGTCAACACTGTTGGGGAGTACAGCCCACCTGTCACCACACATCGCAACACACATCCTGTCAAGTAGCCCATGGACACACTCCAACAGCACCAGAGCACCACCCACACATCATGCCAACTCACATCATTCACATGACACCTCAGGATACTCACATTCAGCTAAAGAAGTTGGTGATGAGCTGTGTGCGGACATCACCATCACCATCATCATCATCATCGTCACTGGCATCGTGGTCCAGGCCAGGATCCTCCACAGGTGGCGGATGTTGGTCATCGTCATCCTGGATGAGAGGCAACTCCTTCCGCACTGCCAGGTTGTGTAGCATGCAGCAGACGATGATAATCTTGCACACTTTCGCAGGGGCATATGGGAGGGACCCTCCGGTCTTGTCCAGGCAGCGGAAGCGGCTCTTCAGGAGACCAAAGGTCCGCTCAATCACTCTCCTGGTCCGACCATGTGCCTCATTGTAGCGCATCTGGGCAGGTGTCACAGGGTTCCTGAGGGGTGTCAGCAACCACGGCATGTTGGGGTATCCCGAGTCACCTACGGACAGACAAGTGCACATCAGCTGACTTGGAAAAGTGGGCGGAATACTACAGATCAGATCACACACAATGGCACAAAGTCAGTACACACCGACAAGCCAGGCACGCTGGTTCTGCATCTGTGCCATCATCCTGGGGATGCGACTACTCCTCATCACAAAGGCATCGTGTGCTGAACCAGGGAAACGGGCACACACGTGTGTGATGGTCATGTCTGCAAGACACACCACCAGTGCATTGACCGAGTGGTAGTGCTTGCGGTTACGGTAGGCCTGCTCCTGGGCCTGTGGTGGTACCAAAGCCACATGTGTCCCATCAATGGAGCCAATGACATGCGGCATCCTCCCCAGGGCATAAAAGTCACTCTTCACGTCAGTGAGTCGTCGCAGTCTAGGGAAATAGATGTACCGGTTCAGGAAGAGCAACATTGCCGCCAAAACATCGCGGAGCACACGGCTGAACATGGTCTGTGACATCCCACCAGCAGACGCCACAGTATGTTGGAAGGTACCGGTGGCAAAGAAGTGTAGGGCTGCCATCACCTTCACCTTGGGGGTCAGCGCTGTAGGATACGGCCGGCCAGGCTGCAAATGTGGGGACAACTGCACTGCCAAATCCTCAATCAGCTGCCTGGTGAAGCGGTACCGTCGGATGCTGTCCCGTTCCACCATCGTTGCCAGGTCTGGGAATGGCCGATGGACAGCAGGAGCCCTGCAGTGCAGAGGAGAAGTAAGCAAGATCGTCAGTCACCCCACATATGCGGCATTGAACACACTCAAGATCCCAACATACATCATCATGAGGCACAACTACATGAAGTGTGCAGTACCGGAACGACATGTATGGTACATACATGGCCAACATCTGTCAACACGGTCCTACAGGTGGCATCAATTTGTCCCAGGTTGGCCCATTGGATATCATGATGCTGTGTCACAGTCACCCCCACAGTGACATGTGAGGACAGATGTGCCCCAGGCACCACAGCTCAACGACAGGCACATTCCCAGGGACCCTGTAATGCCACATGGACACTGGCATCACCTGGAGTATCATGTGTACACCACAGCAAAACAAACATGACCCCCACAGGTAGTGGCCACACTTGCCATGGCAGGACAGACATGGACGTCTGTGACACACACGCACAACATCAGAGTCCATGCACACACAACGTGGATGTGGAGACTGTCTCCCATTGTGCACATGAAATCAGAGACATTGTAAACACTACATGCACAAAGACTGTGGAGGGCCATCACTATTGTGCCACTGGGACACCCTGGCTCAAACATACCGTCCCACATGGGACTCACGGGGTATGTGACATGACATACACAAACACCACTATGAAATGTGACCATGACACATGCACAGATATGAACAGTTGCACATCACAGTGGTCACGTACACGTAACACCCAGGATCCTGTCCTCATGAACACGTGCACAGCCTGGGGGTGGCTGCCCACAGGTGACACCCACAGGACAACATGTACACCAACATACACACAATAGGAAATGCAGCCTTACATGCCTTATGATAAGGTTTGGACAGGCTGTCGTGATGTAGGTGTGCCCCTCACTCCCTGGGAGCTATCTGTGGCTGGCATATGTCCATCTGAGACAGGCATGCTGACCTATGCCAGTCACATATACAGTGATGCGTTGAACCGCAATGGACCGATCGGTGCCTCCGGCCGGCCCATTGCTTTCAATGTGTGCGGGTACGCGTTGTACCCCTGTGCGCGTTGAACTGCAATGGACCGATCGGTGCCTCCGGCCGGCCCATTGCTTTCAATGTGTGCGGGTACGCGTTGTACCCCTGTGCGCGTTGAACTGCAATGGACCGATCGGTGCCTCCGGCCGGCCCATTGCTTTCAATGTGTGCGGGTACGCGTTGTACCCCTGTGCGCGTTGAACTGCAATGGACCGATCGGTGCCTCCGGCCGGCCCATTGCCTTCAATGTGTGCGGGTACGCGTTGTACCCCTGTGCGCGTTGAACTGCAATGGACCGATCGGTGCCTCCGGCCGGCCCATTGCCTTCAATGTGTGCGGGTACGCGTTGTACCCCTGTGCGCGTTGAACTGCAATGGACCGATCGGTGCCTCCGGCCGGCCCATTGCCTTCAATGTGTGCGGGTACGCGTTGTACCCCTGTGCGCGTTGAACTGCAATGGACCGATCGGTGCCTCCGGCCGGCCCATTGCTTTCAATGTGTGCGGGTACGCGTTGTACCCCTGTGCGCGTTGAACTGCAATGGACCGATCGGTGCCTCCGGCCGGCCCATTGCCTTCAATGTGTGCGGGTACGCGTTGTACCCCTGTGCGCGTTGAACTGCAATGGACCGATCGGTGCCTCCGGCCGGCCCATTGCCTTCAATGTGTGCGGGTACGCGTTGTACCCCTGTGCGCGTTGAACTGCAATGGACCGATCGGTGCCTCCGGCCGGCCCATTGCCTTCAATGTGTGCGGGTACGCGTTGTACCCCTGTGCGCGTTGAACTGCAATGGACCGATCGGTGCCTCCGGCCGGCCCATTGCTTTCAATGTGTGCGGGTACGCGTTGTACCCCTGTGCGCGTTGAACTGCAATGGACCGATCGGTGCCTCCGGCCGGCCCATTGCCTTCAATGTGTGCGGGTACGCGTTGTACCCCTGTGCGCGTTGAACTGCAATGGACCGATCGGTGCCTCCGGCCGGCCCATTGCTTTCAATGTGTGCGGGTACGCGTTGTACCCCTGTGCGCGTTGAACTGCAATGGACCGATCGGTGCCTCCGGCCGGCCCATTGCTTTCAATGTGTCGGGTACGCGTTGTACCCCTGTGCGCGTTGAACTGCAATGGACCGATCGGTGCCTCCGGCCGGCCCATTGCTTTCAATGTGTGCGGGTACGCGTTGTACCCCTGTGCGCGTTGTACCGCAATGGACCGATCGGTGCGCACCCATTGACAATGGGCTTGCCTGGCAACGGACGCGTTTTCGAATTTCGAACGAGTCGGTTGCTGGAAAATCAGTTGGTCACCCACAACAATGTTGCAAAATCATGTATGTCATGAAGTTGAAGTTTTGAAGGATGCTGTGGGCGTGTTTTGGTGCTGCTATTCCATGGATTGGCCAGATTCAGAAGATGCAAACGACTTGGACCTATCACTTTGGACACAAGGGACAGTATCTGCCTCTCCAGCACATATATATTGCTGCCTGTTCCCCTGAGAGCCCACTTGCCTGCACTACATGCTCCAGGACGACATCTGCCACTGCACTGCTGCTGTCTCTGCCCCTCTGGACCCTGCAATGGCACGTACTGTGGAGAGAGCCCCAGCCTTCAGCCTTGAGGAGAACCAGGCCCTGCTGGACAGCCTACTTCCACAGTACAGCAAGCTGTATGGGACACCAGGGGAGCAGGTGAGTGTTCTGTGCACTGCCTTTCTGAATGTGCATTTTGTCTGACTAGCAAGGCTGAGAGTCAGCACGCCACTGGCTAGCAGGCTCACTGAGTAGTTGTCACCCCCCATAGTGTGTAGTGACTTGCACTGGACAGGTATGGTGCAGTGACAGTGCTTCTGAACAGGGTTTTACTCCCCATGCAATGATACCATGTAGTGACTTCTGGAAAACTGTCCATGGGCAGCCGTGCACTGCCTGTGTACACCATGTGCCCCTGTGATTGCGACATGTATATGCAACTGTGTCATACACGGATATGTTGCATGTGTAGTAATGGCCTTATCACTTTGTCATCCTGACAGGCTTCTGCCCATCGGAAGCATGAGATATGGAAGGACATCGTCCGGGCTGTCCGGTCCGTGGGGGTCTACAAGCGCCGGATCCGCAACTGCCAAAAGAGGTGGCAGGACCTTCGGGGCTGGACCCGGAGGATTGCACGGGTCCAGATGAAGCTGTCGCCTCCTCGCAGGAGGGGCGGAACACGGACCCTGACCCCCCACATGCTCAGGATCCTGGCGGTGGTCTTTCCAGACCTGGATGGGCAGCTGAAGGCCAGAGAGCAGCAAGGAGGGGGTGAGTCAAAGACTGCACTGTGTACTCTGTCTAACATGCTATGTGCCCTCCTCGGGCCTGGTTAAACTGCCACAGTACAGCAGTCATGTTGTCCAGGAGCCATGTCCCTCTATTGTGCACTGCCCACTCCTCATCTGATACCCAGGTGTGGCCCTTACATGCAGGGAATTCTGTCACTTAGGACTGTGTCCTTGCAGTTTGCTTGACTCAAGGTGGGAGACAGCATCTGTTTCCCTGACTCTGTGGTGGGCATCATGGGTGGGTCCATTGCTTACACAATGCCTGTATTCTGACATGTATTCAGCGTGTCACTTTGATCTGTGGTCCAATTGCTGAGCTGATCCACCACATGTGGCTGGGGTATCTGGCACACACCCATGCTGCGGGTGGGAACAATGTTTGGGCCCCAGGAGTATGTATATGACGTGTGTCACACATACTCAGCCAGCTGCCTACAGTCCAGGGCTCATCCCTCATTCATGTGGGGCTGGACAGTCATGCCTACTCCAGGCCATACAATACACTCTGTACTCCCACTCCCGTGTATCAGCGGACACATTGTGCACAGTGATTTGACCCCTCAGGTGTCTGCCTCTGTGTCAGTGTGCTGTAGATTAGTCGCCAGGACTGCTGTGGAGTTTCTTGGTAGGGGCTCAGCATGCCACTGGAGATGTGACCATAGGAGACGATACTTGTGTGACACATAGGTGTCTGATCAGCTGCCCATGCAGACTGGGGCATGTAAATGTGAAGTTCAGGCAGCTGTTCCCCATGCACAGCAGAGTGTGAGGGGCTCAGGTTCAGAGGGTAGTGTCACAGGTCTCCCATATGTCCAATAGGTATGACCTGGACAGATGAGCGTTAAGAGGATGTGTTGTGGGGGGATGTACATGTGCACTTGTGCAGCTCCAGGACTTGCATTCCCCATGACCTACTATTGTGACACAGTGCAGAGTGTTGTTGTCTGGCTGCAAAGTCATACATCACTGAGACAGTGATGTATGACTTTGCAGTCATGCCTCCGCCATGGCATGTGTCTACTGATTGGTGAGCCTGCAGGGGAGTGACATGTGCTACATGCACACCATAGTGGCGCTGGCTATCAGGACATGGGTGCATCATGGTGTCTGTCGCTGGTATGCATCACATGCATTTCCTATTTGACTCTGGGCATCCCTTTCATCCGGAAACCTGTACTGACTCAGTGGCAAGAGCTGTGATGTGTCCACACCGTGTCCTCTGCACTGTCCAACTACTGTGTACTTGGTGCATGTGTCAACACTGGGGTGTTGCAATCCAACAGACACCAGACAGATGGGTGCAAGGCCATGTGGGATGTGAGTGCCATGCTTGGCATCAGACTGACAATTGACTTCTCCTGTTCAGTTAGGGCACTTTTAGCAATGTACAACTGATGATGCCAGGGCTTGCTCTGTGATGTGCTGTGCTCACAGTGGTGTGTGCGTTATGTGCAGGTGACTGATGTCTGTCTGTATCCCCATTGTTTGCAGATACATCCACGGCCACGGAAGGGGACAGCTCCACGGACCAGGAGGAGCCAGAGAGCCAGACTGGGTCAGCAGCCGAGGAGTGGTCGGAGGGACCCAGTGGCACGGAGGGCGAGGGGAGCCACACCGAGGAGTCCTCAGCAGCATCCACCTCAGCTGAGGACCAGAGCAACTCGGAGGATGACTCCCTTATGGAGGCGGGTGTCAGCAGCCACCACACCCCAGCTAGTGTTGCTGTCCCCGCCACCACCAGCACCACCACCGCCCTCCCATCGGCTCCCATTCCCCAGGTCCGTGGAGGCTCCCATGTCCGGGAGCGTGTTTCCTTTGGGCCAGGCACCGCACCCCCTGCCCCTGTGTCCCCTGCTGCCCTGAGTGAGGAGTCTGTGTACCTCCTTCGCCAGCTCCATGTAGGGCAGACAGCCATGCTGAGTGTCCTCCATGCGCACACCGCGCTGTTGACTCAGCTGGTGTCGTTCATGGAGGGCATCTCATCGGGCATGTCTGACCTACAGAGGGGCAATAGGTCCATGGACTCCTCCCTGACGGCAGCAGTGTCCCTCCTCAAACGGTCCCTCACCCCTCCTGCCTCTGCTCCATCCACACTCCCCAGCACCTTACCCGTCCCAAGCACACACACACCGGCACAGGCACACACCAGCACACACACATCCAGCACACTGACACACACGCCAATGACAAAACGCACACGCACGCACATTCAGGGGACTGAAGCCAGACTCACAGGGGATGGGGCCCTGGAACACACACACGCATCCACATGCACTGCGCAGTCCTCAGTTCCCTCTCCCTCCAAAGCACCCTCCCTTGCCTCACATGCAACCCCAAAGTCACAGCAGCTCTTCCTCTGTGACCTCGGCCTCTTCCCCACCGATGAAGCTGCTCCAGCATCCCGGGGGAAGAGGAAGCCCACCCACACGGAGCAGAGTGCCCCTCGCCCCCGGACACCCTCCCCCAGGCGCAGACGGACTGAGGCCCCCACCCGCAAGTCCCCCAGAGTGGTAAGAGCAAGACCCCGCCACCGCCCTGCAGCTCAGGCACAAGGTCTCCGTCCTCCATCCCTCAGGCCCCCACTGCACAGGTGCCCCCACCACACCCTGCCCCAGGTTCCCCCACCCACAGATATACCATCCCCAAGAGGATCCGGCCTTCTCCCCCTGCCACTTGCTCTCCCAGCACCACACCCCCCGCTGCGCTTGTCTGTGCCACTGATGTGGTGAGGGTGTCCTCCCCCTCTGTCCAACCCACCTTGCCTGTTCCCCATTCTCCTCCCCTGGAGGTAGGCACTGCAGTGGAGTCCACTACCGCCCTGTCTGACTTGGGCACTGCAGTGGCGGACCTGTCCACCCCATCTGCAGGGTCCACTGCAGTTGTGCCGGCACCCACGACATCTGAGTCATGCCCCCCAGTTGTGCCGGCACACACCATGTCAGACACCTCCACTGCAGTTGTCAGTGGCTCTCCAGCACCCACCACCCCTTCCCTGACTCCCCCTGGTGAGCCCTGATCCTGTCCCTGCGGTGCCTGGCCTGCCCCCCGGTTGCCCCTCCTAGTGGATTGTCCCTGGTTTTGTGCAGGCATGCGTAGGGTGACATCTGCCAGTGTCACCCTGTTTGAACTTTGACAATGGACTGGCCATTGGCCTTTGCTCTAATTTTTTCTGGACGTCGTTATCAAACAACACATATGCTGAATAAAGCAACTTTCTTTTCTCTAGTGCTCATGCTTCAGATGTACATGTTGTTGGTGCAGCTAACCATGCCCTTGCTGCAGTGATGGTGATATCTGGTCTCATGATTATGAAGTGTTACTGTGCAGGAACCCATGTGGTCCAGGGGGAATGTGTCCTATCATGTGGTGTATCCATGTCATCAATAGCAGCATCTGAGGGTGTCATGTGTTCAGTATTTGGCAATGGGTTTCCTACTTACATTGGCAATTTCATATCTGTGGCTTCCACCCCTGCACATCTGTTGTGCCTGCCATCGTTGCATTTGTCTACTTCCCTGACCGTGTTGCCATCTCCAGTGGACATGCAGGTTTGGGCATCAATGGGGAGGGACTCATCCGTGTAGTCAGTGCAACATTGCTATACAAGTGTGTTGGATCTGTGCTGATGATTCCGTTGGCACATCCATGACCAGGCTGATGTGATGGGAGCCCTCATTTGGTGCTAATTGTTGATTGTGTGACCAAGTGCTCAGCTGACATGATGGAGCCCTACTGAGGCAACATATGGCACAGCTTTCCTCACACAGGAGTGGAGTCCCCTCATGGCAGTGTGTACACGTGTGACATTGCCTGCGCCCAAGGTGTGTGTTGTATGTGCATGTCTGTGTGTTCACTTCCATTCATCTGCGCATGCTGTGATCCCTAGTGTTGTACCTGTTTGTGATGCTTGCTGACTTGAGCTATGTTCCCCCAAAGTCTTCTCCCTGTGTTCTCTGTGATGTGGGTGCATGGCACATTACTGGTCATCAGGGTGTCACCCATAGGTGTGTTTGCTGTCAGGGCTGAGTTTGTGTGCAGACGCAGATGGGTCACAGTCAGGTTTCCCCTTGGCACTTGTTGTTTGCCCCTGTCATGTGATTTCCAGTTTGTGTTATCTTTCAGTGATTGTGACACGTTGTGTGTGTGACTGCTGGCACTCCTCAGGGTCCGGGCTGCAATGTTGGTTGTTGTCTATGTGTGTTCTTTGTGGGTGACCTTGGCTTCTTCATTGGTGTGTGACTGTGGCTGTGATCCCATTGGTCGGTGTGGTATTGCCGTCATGTCCATGTACAGCGTAGTGTGCAGTGTGTCAGACATTCAGGAGTCTTGTTGAGTGTCCATGTGTGATGTGTTTCTACACCTTGGTTCCCACCCACCACCCTGGAATAGTCATGGGTGCATGTGCAATGTCACCAGTGCATGTGTACTTCACTGCGGCACATTGTTGGAGGTCGAGGGGTGTGGTGTTGAGTGTGTGCAGATGAGAGTTGTTGCCCGGCTAGGCCCCTGCCTCCATGTTGGCCTTGGCTTACTCGCCATGCTGATTGATTTGTGCTTGTGTAGGTGTGATGGTAGTTTGTTGCTCAGGACACCTGACTGTGGTTCACAGTGTGAACGACATTTAGCTTTGTCATCACAGTGGTATTTTTATTCAGCCCAGGGTTGCCACATTGTGGGGGCCCTGGGGGTGGTGCTGTGGTGTGTCTGTGACTTGCTGTGTCAGTTGTTGTTCCTACGTGCCTGTGTGACATGTGTGTTTTGTGCTCCCTCTCACCTGACAATGCCTGCTTGCCCACATAGGGGATTTGGATCCATGAGTTACCTTAGTGTGGCAGTGTATGCACATCTTTATGATTGGTATTCAGCTCTCCTCATGTGTTGTGTGGTTGCCTGGGGACACTGGCACCCCCACCCCTCACCTGCTGTGTATGATGACAGTGTTGGTCTGCCTGTTTGTGTTTGTGCATCTGCACCACTGCATTGGCATATCTTGGGTGTGCCATTGGCTGTATGTTGTTTGGTGTGTTTCCCCTGCTGTCCCTGGGACTCCTAGGTCATCAGTCAGCACAGTGATCATAGTTTGTGTGTCCCATTGCTGCCATGGTATGGTATCTGTTCACCTCACATCTGCTGTCTCCACAGGGTATCTGCATTTGTGTGCCCATTGGTGCAAATATGTGGTTCTGCATTCTGATGGTCACTTCTGTCATTGTGTCATTGATGACTGTTGACGGTCTCAGCCCCCATGGGTGTTGTTTGTCTGCACATGGCCAAAGGAATGTTTCATTTGCACTGCAGTATTTGGCTCCCCCAATTTATGTTGCAATGGGACACATACACTACTTTGCCACAGATGAGTTTTTGGTTCTGTGACCAGGAATGATCCATGCAGTTTGGCAGTTGCAGCTCTTTCTTTGTCAACAATTACCTTTTGGTCACTGTGATGATGAGGGTGTAGACCCCATTGCCACAATGGTCAAAATGTGCTTCAGCTATGGACCCCACACTTGCCTTTTGGTCACTGTGATGATGGGGGTTTAGACCCCATTGCCACAATGGTCAAAATGTGCTTCAGCTATGGACCCCACACTTGCCTTTTGGTCACTGTGATGATGGGGGTTTAGACCCCATTGCCACAATGGTCAAAATGTGCTTCAGCTATGGACCCCACACTTACCTTTTGGTCACTGTGATGATGGGGGTTTAGGCCCCATTGCCACAATGGTCATGGGCTGCTTGCATTGTGGGTGCCACACACATATATGTGTGGCACATGTGCTAGGGGTCACATTGTATGTTGAAAGTCATGTTCGGTGTTGTAGGCATTTGACACAGCCTACACACGCTTGTCATGGTGGTGGGGGGATGTCTTAATCTTGCATTCCCTAGGTTGTGGTGTGCTTGTTGTGTCATGCATTGTCCATCCTATGAGTGGGGGTGGTAGTAGTGGTAGGCATCCTGCCCCCTGGCTAAGGGTGGTAGTAGTGGTAGGCATCCTGCCCCCCGTGGGTGAGGGTGGTAGTAGTGGTGGGCATCCTGCCCCCTGGCTAAGGGTGGTAGTAGTGGTGGGCATCCTGCCCCCCTGGGTGAGGGTGGTAGTAGTGGTGGGCATCCTGCCCCCTGGGTTGGGGTGGTAGTAGTGGTAGGCATCCTGCCCCCCTGGGTGAGGGTGGTAGTAGTGGTGGGCATCCTGCCCCCGTGGGTGAGGGTGGTAGTAGTGGTGGGCATCCTGCCCCCCTGGGTGAGGGTGGTAGTAGTGGTAGGCATCCTGCCCCCCTGGGTGAGGGTGGTAGTAGTGGTGGGCATCCTGCCCCCTGGCTAAGGGTGGTAGTAGTGGTAGGCATCCTGCCCCCCGTGGGTGAGGGTGGTAGTAGTGGTGGGCATCCTGCCCCCCTGGGTGAGGGTGGTAGTAGTGGTGGGCATCCTGCCCCCGTGGGTGAGGGTGGTAGTAGTGGTGGGCATCCTGCCCCCCGTGGGTGAGGGTGGTAGTAGTGGTAGGCATCCTGCCCCCGTGGGTGAGGGTGGTAGTAGTGGTGGGCATCCTGCCCCCTGGCTAAGGGTGGTAGTAGTGGTAGGCATCCTGCCCCCCGTGGGTGAGGGTGGTAGTAGTGGTGTGCATCCTGCCCCCCCTGGGTGAGGGTAGTAGTAGTGGTGGGCATCCTGCCCCCCGTGGGTGAGGGTGGTAGTAGTGGTGGGCATCCTGCCCCCCGTGGGTGAGGGTGGTAGTAGTGGTAGGCATCCTGCCCCCCGTGGGTGAGGGTGGTAGTAGTGGTGGGCATCCTGCCCCCCCTGGGTGAGGGTGGTAGTAGTGGTGGGCATCCTGCCCCCCGTGGGTGAGGGTGGTAGTAGTGGTGGGCATCCTGCCCCCGTGGGTGAGGGTGGTAGTAGTGGTAGGCATCCAGCCCCCCTGGCTAAGGGTGGTAGTAGTGGTAGGCATCCTGCCCCCTGGCTAAGGGTGGTAGTAGTGGTAGGCATCCAGCCCCCCTGGGTTGGGGTGGTGGTGCGCATTCAGGCCCCTGTGTGCATATGTGGCATTGGTGATGGGCATCCCGCCCCTATGGTGCTGCTGTTGCTGGTGTAAGTATATTCAGATTCCCCGTGTATGTGTGTGATGTGTCGTGTACGTGTTGTATGTGTTTTGTGGTTGGTGTCTGGCTTACCTTCTGCGCCGTACGCGTCCGTGCCTGTTCCGGTAGTAGATGTAGAATATTGGTATGATCGGGACGAAGGGATTCATGGTTGGTTCGTGTCGTTCGTCCTTCTCGTTGCTTCGCGTCGTCCTCGTCGCTTCGCTCGTCCTCGTCGCTTCGCGTCGTCCTCGTCGGTGCCGTGTTCGTCTCGTAGCCGTGGATCGTGTTGTGGCGCGATTCGGAGCTTATGTGCGCCTCTCCCGGATGCTTTGACGTGCCGTGCGTAGCGACGGGTTCGGCGCGTACGGGAAGCGCATCGTACTTGTCCGGCCGGACGGGGCTGCATTTTCCCTTCCGTGCGACTCGATTCGGCGTTTCCGGATTCGCCTCGGTCGGAGAACAGGACCTGGTTTGGGTGAGTACGGCTCGGCCGGAATTTTTGCTGTTGTGCGCATCGTACTTGCTCGTTCGGTGTGCTGTACGGATCGGTCGGGAAACTGGCTTTCGCATGGCTTTTTTCCCGACCGAATGGTATTGGGTGCGCCTCCGACCGAGATCGGAATCGGCCCCTAAGTATAAATCATCCTGGAGCGCCTTCTAAACAAAAAGATGCAACTCCTGATAATTCACCTGGGTCTTTGGTGACTATGATCTCCTCTCTTAAGATTAAGAAAGGTTTTGCTGTTTCCGAAACAAACCAAGGTGAGATTAGGAGCTTCTGTGAATCCTTGGAAAAAAAGATCGACCTCCTAAATGTCAGGACACAGAAATTGAAAAACTCGGTTGGAGAGCTCAAGAATGAAATAAACAGTGCGAAGGTAGATATTGCAACTTTAAAGCGTGGGGAGCAGGATGTACGAGAAAAATTGGAGCAATTGAAAAATAATTTGAGGGGGAATAATTTACGCATTCTGAATGTCCAGGAGGGTAGAGAAGGAGAGGATATAAGAACTTTTATTGTCGCACTATTAAAGGAAGGAGTACAGGTTGAATAGAGTGAGGAGAAATTAAGTAGGGATATTCAGAGAGTGCACAGAGATCCCTTCAGAAGGAATCCAAATAAAGCCAAGCCTCATAAGATCCTGATAAATTTCAGCACTTATGCACTGAAGGAACCAAATTTGAGTAAGGCATTGAAACTGAAGTCATTGAGAGCAAAAGATTTTTCATTTGAAATCAGATCTGACCTTTCTCGTGTAACTCTGGACAGGCAATGGGAGTTGGGGAAATGATTAGATGAGTTCAAGAAATTAGGGGCCACAGCTCAGCTCAAATTCCCAGCCTCACTCAGGGTGATGCATAACAATAAAATGCATAATATAAGAAACCAGAGGAAGGCAGACGATCTATTGGAAAGTATAAGAAAGGAAGTGAGCTGTTAGCCCCATTCTTGGGTAGAAGAAGAAAATCACTTGTATAAACATGATATCATCTACCCCCCCCCCCAGGTATATAAAGTTGTGGGGGAGGGCGATGGAGGGGACTAGTCGTAAACATACGTTTTAGTTTTTTGCGGCTTTAGGCAATGTGTGATAGTTCGAATAGTGGTGGGTCTCAAGACGCAGCAATTAGGACTAACATCAAGTCCAGGGAGATGTTGGGTTGGGTTCTCCTGGGAAGGGGGGCATGTCGGAGTAGGGGGGGCACAGGGTGGGGAGCATAGGGGAAAAAAGCAAAAAAACACCTCATTCACCTCGGTTAGGTTAATCATAGCAGAAAAAGTCACGAAGGTCCAGATAATGCGCCGAGAACATGAAGGGCTAAAATGGGTATTCAGATTTTAACCTGGAACGTCAACGGTCTACGTATAAGAGGCAGAAGGGCAAAAATTCTCCAGCACCTTAGAGATTCCCTGGTGCAAATAATAGTTTTACAAGAGACCCACATACTAAAAGGGATTGTATATCAATTTTTAAAAATGTAAAGTTGGTCAAACAAATGGTATGTACCAATCACAGTGCTAATTTTAGAGGAGTCGTTATACTAATGAAATGGCAAGCAAAGGCACATATAATTGAGTCTGCAGTGAACAAGCTGGGCAGGTGGGCCATTGCTAAAACTAATCTGCTGGATCAGTTGGTAACGTTGGTGGGGAATTACGGCCCGAATTGTGATGATCCAGAGTCGCTAAAAACAGTTTTTACAAATTTACTGGATTTCCCAGATCCGGTAATTATGGCTGGCAACTTTAATATAGTTTTGGATCTAAAGCTGGATAAATCTAAGAACAATAGAGCGGTGCCCACTCCCAAATCCCATAGCTATTTGCAGAGGATGATGAAACATACTGGGCTCTGCGACGTTTGGAGAGAGAGGTCTCGCATTTTGCCTGGTGCTTCTTATCATAACAAGAAGTATGGGCACAGATCCAGAATAGACTACTTTCTGGTCAGTTCTAGCTTGAGAGCAGCAATACGAGATATCGATTAGCTGACTGCCCACATGTCGGATCATTCAGGGGTCTTGGAGGGCATTCAGATAGACGCTGGACGTTAGATCGAACTCTACTCTCCGATGGGGAAGAAATGAATTATCTGCGTGGGGAGACAGTAGAATTTTTAGAACACAATAGGGGGTCAGCATCCACCTGGGTAGTCTGGGTGACACTTAAAGCTTACCTCAGGGGGAAAATCACAAGCAGACTGTGTATTAGAAATCAGTGGTAAAGAAAGGAGGTGAGTCGATTAGAAGGCGAAATGAAGACTCTAGAGGCGGGCAGGACTGATAACAGGAACGACAAAAGAAGGCACAGGGAGGAGGAAAAGTTAGAGAGTTTGAAAGAGCAGTTAGATGCGATTTTGCAGACAAGGGCTTTGAAGCGCTGGGAAGTCAGCATATTGGCGCATTTTAAATATGGGGAAGGAGCTGGGAGATTATTGGCCTGGAAGGTAAAAGCAGATAAAAATCGCAACCTTATAAAAGAAATAGAGGGCGAACAAAATATGGATAAATTAACGACTGAATCAGAAATAGAGGGAGCCTTTTATGAATAGTTCCAAAAGCTGTACACTGAAGAGAGGGTAATTACTGAGGAGGAAGTGGCAAAGTGGTTGGGTCCTACAACGATTAAAGCATTAGACGAGATGCAGCAAAACATTCTAGACTAGGAAATCACTCAAGATGAGGTCAAGAAAGTTCTACAGTCCAGTAAAAAGGGGAAGGTGGCAGGTCCAGATGGGATACCAACAGAACTATATAGTATTCTTGGGGATGTAGTAGTTCCTTTTATGACCCAGTTGTTTAATGAGATCTTAAATAAGGATCTACAACTGCCGGTATCCTGGGGGGAGGCGACTATCTCACTAATACTAAAACCAGGGAAATACCCTGCTAACTGTGAGTCATATAGGCCAATTTCATTGCTCAACGCAGACTATAAGATCTTTGTGAAAGTCCTAGCAGACATGTGGAGCACAGTAGCAGGAGTTTTATTACATAGGGACCAGAAGGGTTTTGTAAAAGGGAGATACCTACACAAGCTTACATATAGTCTCATAGGCACAATTGACCTGGCCTCGGTACATTCACTCCCCTTAGCAGTCACAACCCTAGATGCTACTAAAGCATTAGATAGAGTAAACTGGGTGTATTTGGCGGTTATGTTGGAAAAATATAACTTAGGGAAGATTTTTCGAAAGGTTACTGAATTAATATATCAGGACCCAACAGCGAAAATGTTAGTGAACGGCAACCTGACTAAGTTGTTTAAAATATCTAGAGGCACAAGACAGGGTTGTCCCCTGTCCTCTCTCCTTTTCAACCTCTACATTGAGCCTTTTGCACAAAAGCTCAGAGATGCCGAGAAAATTCCAAGCTTTAGGCATGAAGGATGGGAGAGAAAGGTAGCACTCTATGCGGATGACCTGATGGTGTTCACTTCTGACCTTTCTGCTGCCCTGCCAGTTGCCAGCTGCCCTGCCAGTTGCCAGCTGCCTTGGAACTTAGGAATAAGAAACTCTCTGATTAAGAAAGAAATTAGATACTTGGGGGTGAAGATTGTACAGGACATAAACAAAATTCCAGAGGTTAATTTAAAGGAGGGCATAAGGGAATGTACTAGGCTAATGAAGAATTGGGTGCACCTCCCTCTGAAAATGTTTGGGAGGGTAAACTTGATAAAAATGTCCATACTGCCAAAGATTACCTTTCTGTTCAATACAATTCCTCTACACTTTGAAAAGTCAGATATTGATAAATTTCAACAGGCCATCAATTCTTATATTTGGGCCTATAAAGGTATAACAATTTCCTGGAAAAAGTTGCAGCGCAGAAGGGAGAAAGGGGGTTTGTCCCTCCCTCATCTTCAATATTATGCGTGGGCCTTTCAGCTATCCCACACCAGAATGCTGATAAATTCCCCAGATTGTTCCGAAGTAGGGTCCATGTTTTCGGCAATGCTCAAGGGGGCTAACTTACAATCGAACTGCTTTCTTTTTAAGACAGTTTTTACCTTTTTGATTGTCCTTTTTTTATTGGTGGTGGATGGTTAACTTGTCAATTTATACTGTAATAGTTCAGACCCCGTGCACTGCAAAATGTGGGATGCCCTTTTTTCATCTTGAAAGGGACAGGCTGCTAGAGGATTGCCCTTTTAGTTGGGTTATTGCCGTCCTCTAGCCTGACCCTTCCAGCACTTTATGCCACTGATGTGAATTCTTGTTGCTCCTGTAATGTTTTTATTCTGACTTTTATTACACTGGGATGGTTTTGAGTAGGGTATTGGAATTTTTACCCCACAAAATTGAATTTTTTAAGATTATATGGATTCATGGAATTTGCATGCAGGGTGTCCTGAGAATTGTGTGATTGATTATGTTGTGCTCTTTTTTTTACCTTTTGTGATCTCCATTTATCGATTTAACTAACTAATAACTGAAACATTGATGATGATGACAATATAATTCTCTCTTTTTAAAAATCTCCCCACTATTATCCCCTAAAAATCAATATTCTGCTGCTAAAAAAAGTTATAAATTCATTATTTTTAGACATTAATACAAATAAAACAACAAATGTCAACAATTTCATAATTAATAAATTATCTTACTAAAACAAATTAAAAAATCTATAAAAATATAGAATCAAACTAAATACAATAAATGACATACTAAATAACACTTACAAATGATATTACATACAATGATATTTGCTAAATCAATATTTTTTACAGCGGTATTAAAAACAGCATTTAAAGCAATATTTTCACCTTTGATATTCCTGCTGATTATATTTTTTATACTCCGATATTCGTGACACAATATTTTTGTATTACAATATTTTTTGTTCGATATTTTGTCCAACACCAAATTGTGGTATACGCAAAAAAAAATTATGTTTGCCCCTTCCACGGCAGTCCGGCCGTGGAAGACTGCACCACCCTTTCAAAGAGAAGTTGGGGTCGCAAGGTCAGAGAACTTTTTTCTAGCTTAAAATTGCGAGACTGCTGCGTGTTTGAAATTAAACTGTGCAAGTTTTATCCTGAGGCCCACTGGAGGGCTTGAACATTGTTAATAAATAAGTGTAATGTCGCAATTACCCACCAAAGGGTTTGATTATTTCAAAGCAACACTACGGATACCAGAATCCTTGAATAATTTAAACGCACCTGTTTAACCCACCAGAGGGCGTAACCTGAAAATAAAAGTGCTCTTTGAAAGTGAATTGCGGTAGTTATCAGCAGCCTATGATTAAGGGGCCAGGGGGCTCCGAAACGCGTAAGGCCAAAAGAATCAAGATGAAACTTGCCAGTTCCCCTGATGAATAATTCAGTTGAATAACCAGCGGTGGAGTGCGTCTTCGTGCACAGGACACCTTTTGGGACATGTTAATTCACGGCTGTCCGGCCGTGGAAGACTGCACCACCCTTTCAAAGAGAAGTTGGGGTCGCAAGGTCAGAGAACTTTTCTCTAGCTTAAAATTGCGAGACTGCTGCGTGTTTGAAATTAAACTGTGCAAGTTTTATCCTGAGGCCCACTGGAGGGCTTGAACATTGTTAATAAATAAGTGTAATGTCGCAATTACCCACCAAAGGGTTTGATTATTTCAAAGCAACACTACGGATACCAGAATCCTTGAATAATTTAAACGCACCTGTTTAACCCACCAGAGGGCGCAACCTGAAAATAAAAGTGCTCTTTGAAAGTGAATTGCGGTAGTTATCAGCAGCCTATGATTAAGGGGCCTGGGGGCTCCGAAACGCTACAGGCCAAAAGAATCAAGATGAAACTTGCCAGTTCCCCTGATGAATAATTCAGTTGAATAACCGGCGGTGGAGTGCGTCTTCGTGCACAGGACACCTTTTGGGACATGTTAATTCACGGCAGTCCGGCCGTGGAAGACTGCACCACCCTTTCAAAGAGAAGTTGGGGTCGCAAGGTCAGAGAACTTTTCTCTAGCTTAAAATTGCGAGACTGCTGCGTGTTTGAAATTAAACTGTGCAAGTTTTATCCTGAGGCCCACTGGAGGGCTTGAACATTGTTAATAAATAAGTGTAATGTCGCAATTACCCACCAAAGGGTTTGATTATTTCAAAGCAACACTACGGATACCAGAATCCTTGAATAATTTAAACGCACCTGTTTAACCCACCAGAGGGCGTAACCTGAAAATAAAAGTGCTCTTTGAAAGTGAATTGCGGTAGTTATCAGCAGCCTATGATTAAGGGGCCAGGGGGCTCCGAAACGCGTAAGGCCAAAAGAATCAAGATGAAACTTGCCAGTTCCCCTGATGAATAATTCAGTTGAATAACCGGCGGTGGAGTGCGTCTTCGTGCACAGGACACCTTTTGGGACATATATATATATATATATATATTATCTACTGGCGGTCGCCAGTAGATAGTTATAGTTAGGACCTATTTTCCATAGGAAATCCGCGACATTCTATTTGAAATAGCTCTTGCGTCGGTTGACGAATCTTCGCGAAATTTTCAAACTTTATGGCCCGCTCCGGTCCGCTCCTACCCTGAAAGTTTCGTCAAGCGGGGGCCGAGAAAAAAGGGGGGTCCCAAAACGTGTTTTCCCCATTCATTTTCCCATAGGAAACTTTAGACACGGCTACAGCCCGAACTGCTGAACGGAATTACACAAAATTTGGCAAAGAGGTAGTTCTTGGTTCAGAAAGAACCCTTTTTGTTAAATGGTGTAAATCCGTTCAGTAGTTGCGGAGAAATTAAAAAAATAAGAGTCAGAAAATCAATTTCCCATAGGAAACTTTATGCAAGGCTACAGCCCGAACTGCTGAACGGAATTACACCAAATTTGGCAAAGAGGTAGTTCTTGGTTCAGAAAGAACCCTTTTGTTAAATGGTGTAAATCCGTTCAGTAGTTGCTGAGAAAATCAAAAGTAAAAACACATATATATCTGGGCGGAGCCTAACCACACATGTCATCGTGAGATCTGATTGGCTGTCAGCACTTCATCCTGGAATTGCTGGCAGCCATCTTGGGACCAATATAAATGATAGTACCCCATTGAAATGCATTGTAGTGAATCAAAGATTTTGAGGGTTACCAAAAGGAGAACTATAAAGGGTGATAACAGACTTTAGTTACATTAGAATTCATTTGTTGATGGTACCATACTAATTTCAGGAATTGTGGTGTGTTCTAAGGTGATTTTACCCTGTGAAAAACCTTCTGCTGGGATATCATGAATCATGTTTGAGAGAAAACTATTTTCACATGCTTGTCCCATACAGTTTTGGAAGGTGCTCCAGAAGCTAAAATGAGAGCATATTTTCTGTAAATTCACATTATCTTTCTCAGTCATGTGAGAATGAAGTCTGACATTCTCAGTAAAACATGTACATCCAACAAGGGCAGAGACTGTCAGTTGATTCCTTTGTGTTCTACTGCAGCTTCCCAGAGTGTTCTAAAGAACAACTAGAGTGCTAACAGCCTTACTTATGACAAAAGTATGGCACACCTGAAGCCATCTTGATTGGAATAAACTGGTAACACTTAAAATATTTAATTTAAAAAGGAACAAAATGAGGGGGTTCATTTTGTCATAGAAATTATGGTTAGTGCTGTAGAAAGAAAAATTAGGACATGTTTCAAGTGTGATCTCAAATATCTTCCTGTTATATTTCAACAGGAGCAGCCTGTCAGTTGATTCCTTTGTGTTCTACTGCAGCTTCCCAGAGTGTTCTAAAGAACAACTAGAGTGCTAACAGTCTTACTTATGACAAAAGTATGGCACACCTGAAGCCATCTTGATTGGAATAAACTGGTAACACTTAAAACATTTAATTTAAAAAGGAACAAAATGAGGGGTTCATTTTGACATAGAAATTATGGTTAGTGCTGTAGAAAGAAAAATTAGGACATGTTTTAAGTGAGATCTCAAATATCTTCCTGTTATATTTCAACAGGAGCAGCCTGTCAGTTGATGCCTTTGTGTTCTACTGCAGCTTCCCAGAGTGTTCTAAAGAACAACTAGAGCGCTAACAGCCTTACTTATGACAAAAGTATGGCACACCTGAAGCCATCTTGATTGGAATAAACTGGTAACACTTAAAACATTTAATTTAAAAAGGAACAAAATGTGGGGGTTCATTTTGCCATAGAAATTATGGTTAGTGCTGCAAAAAGAAAATTTAGTGCATGTTTTAAGTGAGATCTCAAATCCTCTTCTATTTCATTAGAAAATTCTGACATGCAGACTGAAACAATTACTTTCAATACCAGCAGTAGACTTCCAGTTAACTCCTTGGTGAGCAGTAGCTTTACTACAGTGATCTAATGAACAACTAGAGTGCTAACATTCTGAATTTATGGCAAATGTGAGACACATCTGAATGCCTTCTTGATGGAATCAAAGTAAAAACTGAAAGCATTTCCTACTGAGGAGACTGCAGTAAATGAGGAAATTAGGAAACTTCATAACAAAGAAGTCTTCCAAGATGGCCACCAGTGAAAAAAGAGCCCAAATGTAGCACAAATATTACCCAGATGTAGCCCACATATAGCCCAATGACAAAAGTGTGAAAAATACTTTTTATTTTTAGTTTTTTGCAGTTTTATGTAGTGCAGACTGGTCAGGTATTGGAGCGTTGCATCTTAAAACATGACCCCCTACACTACAAAAACACCACTGCACTACCCTAAACCCTAAAGCACTACCCCCAGCATGACCCCCTACACTACACAAGCACCACTGCACTATCCTAAACCATAAAACACTACCCCCAGCATGACCCCCTACACTACACAAACACCACTGCACTACCCTAAACCCTAAAACACTACCCCAACACCACTGCACTAACCTAAATCCTAAAACACTACCCCCAGCACGACCCCCTACACTACCCAAACACCACTGCACTACCCTAAAACATGACCCCTACACTACACAAACACCACTGCACTACCCTAAACCCTAAAACACTACCCCCAGCATGACCCCCTATACTACACAAGCACCACTGCACTACCCTAAACCCTAAAACACTACCCCCAGCACGACCCCTACACTACACAAACACCACTGCACTACCCTAAACCCTAAAACACTACCCCCAGCACGACCCCCTACACTACACAAGCACCACTGCACTACCCTAAACCCTAAAACACTACCCCCAGCACGACCCCCTACACTACACAAACACCACTGCACTACCTTAAACCCTAAAACACTACCCCCAGCACGACCCCCTACACTACCCAAACACCATTGCACTAACCTAAATCCTAAAACACTACCCCCAGCACGACCCCCTACACTACCCAAACACCACTGCACTACCCTAAAACATGACCCCTACACTACACAAACACCACTGCACTACCCTAAACCCTAAAACACTACCCCCAGCACGACCCCCTACACTACACAAGCACCACTGCACTACCCTAAACCCTAAAACACTACCCCCAGCACGACCCCCTACACTGCCCGAACACCACTGCACTGCCCTAAACCCTGAAACACCAGCCCCTGCACGACCCCCTACACTGCCCGAACACCACTGCACTGTCCTAAACCCTGAAACACCAGCCCCTGCACGACCCCTACACTGCCTGAACACCACTGCACTCCCTAAACCCTGAAACACCACCCCTTCACGACCCCCTACACTGCCCGAACACCACTGCACTGCCCAAAACCCTGAAACACCACCCCCAGCACGCCCCTACACTGCCCGAACACCACTGCACTGTCCTAAACCCTGAAACACTACCCCCAGCAAGACCTCCTACACTCCCCGAACACCACTGCACTGCCCTAAATCCTGAAACATCACCCCCAGCAAGACCCCCTACACTGCCCGAACACCACTGCCCTAAACCCTGAAACACCACCCCCAGCATGACCCCCTACACTGCCCGAACACCACTGCAATGCACTGCCCTAAACCCTGAAACACCACCCCAGCACGACCCCCTACACTGCCCGAACACCACTGCACTGCCCTAAACCCTGAAACACCACCCACTGCACGACTCCCTACACTGCCCGAACACAACTGCACTGCCCTAAACCCTGAAACACCATCCCCAGCACGACCCCCTACACTGCACAAACACCACTGCACTGCCCTAAACCCTGAAACACTACCCCCAGCAAGACCCCCTACACTGCCCGAACACCACTGCACTGCCCTAAACCCTGAAACATCACCCCCAGCACGACCCCCTACACTGCCCGAACACCACTGCACTGCCCTAAACCCTGAAACACCACCTCCAGCAAGCCCCCCTACACTGCCCGAACACCACTGCACTGCCCTAAACCCTGAAACACCACCCCCTGCACGATCCCCTACACTGCCCGAACACTACTGCACTGCCCTAAACCCTGAAACACCACCCCCAGCACGACCCCCTACACTGCACGAACACCACTGCACTTCCCTAAACCCCTAAACACTACCCCCAGCAAGACCCCCTACACTGCCCGAACACCACTGCACTG
Organism: Calotriton arnoldi; assembly: GCA_963921515.1. NCBI lineage: Eukaryota > Metazoa > Chordata > Amphibia > Caudata > Salamandridae > Calotriton > Calotriton arnoldi. Next base: position 220,057 of record CAWUFW010017297.1, read on the forward strand.
CCCTAAACCCTGAAACATCACCCCCAGCAAGACCCCCTACACTGCCCGAACACCACTGCCCTAAACCCTGAAACACCACCCCCAGCAAGACCCCCTACACTGCGCGAACACCACTGCACTGCCCTAAACCCTGAAACACCACCCCCAGCATGACCCCCTACACTGCCCGAACACCACTGCACTGCCCTAAACCCTGAAACACCACCCCCAGCACGACCCCCTACACTGCCCGAACACCACTGCACTGCCCTAAACCATGAAACACCAGCCCCAGCACGACCCCCTACACTGCCCTAACACCACTGCACTGCCCTAAACCCTGAAACACCACCCCCAGCACGACCCCCTACAATGCCCGAACACCTCTGCACTGCCCTAAACCCTGAAACACCAGCCCCAGCACAATCCCGTACACTGCCCGAACACCACTGCACTGCCCTAAACCCTGAAACAGCAGCCCCAGCATGACCCCCTACACTGCCTGAACACCACTGCACTACCCTAAACCCTCAAACACCAGCCCCAGCACGACCCCCTACACTGCCAGAACACCACTGCACTGCCCTAAACCCTGAAACACCACCCCCAGCAAGACCCCCTACACTGCCCGAACACCACTGCACCAAAGCCTGAAACACCACCCCCAGCAAGACCACCTACACTGGCCGAACACCACTGCACTGCCCTAAACCCTGAAACACCACCCCCTGCACGACCCCTACACTGCCCGAACACCACTGCACTGCCCTAAACCCTAAAACACCACCCCCTGCATGACCCCCTAAACTGCCCGAACACCACTGCACTGCCCTAAACCCTGAAACACCACCCCCAGCACGACCCCCTACACTGCCCGAACACCACTGCACTGCCCTAAACCCTGAAACACCACCCCCTGCACGACCTCCTACACTGCCGGAACACCACTGCACTGCCCTAAATCCTGAAACACCACGCCCAGCACGACCCCCTACACTGCCCAAACACCACTGCACTGCCCTAAACCCTGAAACATCAACCCCAGCAAGACCCCCTACACTGCCTGAACACCACTGCCCTAAACCCTGAAACACCACCCCCTACACTGCACGAACACCACTGCACTGCCCTAAACCCTGAAACACCACCTCCAGCAAAACCCCCTACACTGCCTGAACACCATTGCTCTGCCCTAAATCCTGAAACACTAGCCCCAGCATGACCCCCTACACTGCCCGAACACCACTGCACTGCCCTAAACCCTGAAACACCACCCCCAGCACGACCCCCTACACTGCACGAACACCACTGCACTGCCCTAAACACTGAAACACCAGCCCCAGCAAGACCCCTACACTGCCCGAACACCACTGCACTGCCCTAGACTCTGGAACACCAGCCCCAGCAAGACCCCCTACACTGCCCGAACACCACTGCCCTGCCCTAAACCCTGAAACACCAGCCCCACCACGACCCCCTACACTGCCCAAACACCACTGCCCTAAACCCTGAAACACCACCCCCTGCATGACCCCCTACACTGCCCGAACACCACTGCACTGCCCTAAAACCTGAAACACCACCCCCTGCACCACCCCCTACACTGCCCGAACACCACTGCACTGCCCTAAACCCTGAAACACCACCCCCTGCACCACCCCCTACACTGCCCGAACACCACTGCACTGCCCTAAACCCTGAAACACCACCCCCAGCACGACCCCCTTTACTGCTCGAACTCCACTGCACTGCCCCAAACCCTGAAACACCACCCCCTACACTGCCCGAACACCACTGCACTGCCCTAGACCCTGAAACACCACCCCCAGCACGACCCCCTACACTGCCCGAACAGCACTGCACTGCCCTAAACCCTAAAACACCAACCCCAGCACGACCCCCTACACTGCCTGAACACCACTGGACTGCCCTAAACCCTGAAACACCAGCCCCAGCACGACCCCCTACACTGCCCAAACACCACTGCACTGCCCTAATCCCTGAAACACCACCCCCTGCATGACCCCCTACACTGCCCGAACACCACTGCACTGCCCTAAACCCTGAAACACCACCCCCTGCACCACCCCCTACTCTGCCCGAACACCACTGCACTGCCCTAAACCCTGAAACACCACCCCTGCACCACCCCCTACACTGCCCGAACACCACTGCACTGCCCTAAACCCTGAAACACCACCCCCAGCACGACCCCCTACACTGCCCAAACACCACTGCCCTAAACCCTGAAACACCACCCCCTGCACGACCCCCTACACTGCCCGAACACCACTGCACTGCCCTAAACCCTGAAACACCACCCCTACACTGCCCGAACACCACTGCACTGCCCTAGACCCTGAAACACCACCCCCAGCACGACCCCCTACACTGCCCGAACAGCACTGCACTGCCCTAAACCCTAAAACACCACCCCCAGCATTACCCCTAAACTGCCCAAACACCACTGCACTGCCCTAAACCCTAGAACACTACCCCCAGCATGACCCCCTACACTACCCGAACACCACTGCACTACCCTAAACCCTAAAATACTACCCCCAGCACAACCCCCTACACTACCCGAACACGACTGCACTGCCCTAAACCCTCAAACACTCCCCCAGCACGACCCCTACACTACCCGAACACCACTTCACTGCCCTAAACCCTAAAACACTCCCCCAGCACGACCCCCTACACTACCCGAACACCACTGCACTGCCCTAAACCCTAAAACACTCCCCCAGCACGACCCCCTACACTACCCAAACACCACTGCACTGCCCTAAACCCTAAAACACTACCCCCCGCATGACCCTCTACACTACCCAAACACCAATGCACTACCCTAATCCCTAAAACACTATCCCGCATGACCCCCTACACTACCCTAAACCCTAAAACACTACCCCCCGCACGACTCCCTACACTACCCAAAGACCACTGCACTACCCTAAACCCTAAAACACGACCTCCTACACTACGCAAACACCACTGCACTACCCTAAATCCTAAAACACTGCCCCCTACACTACACAAACACCACTGCACTACCCTAAACCCTAAAAAACTACCCCCAGCACGAACCACTACACTACCCAAATACCACTGCACTACCCTAAACCCTAAAAAACTACCCCCAGCAGTACCCCTACACTACCCAAACACCACTGCACTACCCAAAACCCTAAAACACTACCCCCAGCAGTACCCCCTACATTACCCAAACACCACTGCACTACCCTAAATCACTACCCCCAGCACGACCCCCTACACTACCCAAAAACCACCGCACTACCCTAAAACACTACCCCCAGCACGACCCCCTACACTACCCAAACACCACTGCACTACCCTAAACCCTAAAACACTCCCCCAGCACGACTCCCTACACTACCCAAACACCACTGCACTACCCTAAACCCTAAATCTACCCCCAGCATGACCCCCTACACTACACAAACACCACTGCACTACCCTAAACCCTAAAACACTACCCCCAGCATGACCCTCTTCACTACCTAAACACAACTGCACAATTTGTTACAGGCGTTGCAACGCAGGCCTGTGGTGCTTACTGGAAGTACCTAGTGGGCTAGTTGGGCCCCAGGGACCCTCAGGATTCAAGGTGACCTAATCCCCCAACTTAAAACGCACCACGGGGCGCGTTTGCACAGTGGTGAAGGGAGGGGCGGGGCCTCAGGTGACATGTGCGCAAACACGCCCTGTGGTGCGTTTTAAGTTGGGGAATTAATTCCCTTTGAATCCTGAGGGACCCTGGGGGCCAACTAGCCCACCAGGTACCTTCAGTAAGCACAACAGAGTTGCGTTGCAGAGAGGTGAAAAAATGTGCATGGCCTCGGAACGCCTCTCTGCAACTCAGCTCTGTGGTCCTAACTGTAGGTACCTGGGGGCTAGTTGGGCCCCAGGGACCCTCAGAATTCAAGGGGACTTAATCCCGCAACTTAAAACGCGCCACGGGGTGCGTTTGCACACATGTCACCTCAGGCCCCCTCCCTTCACCACTGTGCAAACGTGCCCTGTAGCGCGTTTTAAGAGGTAGTTTTAATCCCCCTGCCCTATTATGTACTAGGGACTTGCAGAGGAGGTCATGCTAATCACATATGTAGGTGTTTTCACTGTATTCTAAGTGTTTTTTAGCATAGCACTGGCTCTGGTTAGTCAGAGTCAGTTACCACCAGTACCCGTCTGAAAAAGTTGTGGGCACAGGATGATTTTGCAACAAGGCCTCTTTCTGCTCCTCTGTTGGTTCTTTCTGCACATCTTTTGCTTCTTTCTGTGCGTTTTTTCTTCTTTCTTCACATGTCCTACCTCTGTAGGCATAGTTAGAAACTAGCATTTAAAAAAACCTTTGAAATTCACTTAAAAAATCATAGGTTTCAGGCACGTTATAGTTAGAAATTAGCATTAAAAAAACCTTTGAAATTCACTGAAAAAACCATAGGTTTCAGACACGTTATAGTTAGAAATTAGCATTTAAAAAACCTTTGAAATTCACTGAAAAAACCATAGGTTTTAGGGACAGTTATAGTTAGTTGGACATTTCACTCGTACAAAACCATAGAAATTCCCCGTTATAGTTAGTTCAGCTAACTATAACTCGCGCCTCGTAATGCACTGCTGATGACATCACATATTACATCACTCATGACATGGTCAGTGACATCACTGATGACATCACTGATGACATCTCAAATGACATCACTGATGACATCATCCATGTGATAATTTCATGCATCTTCTCACACCCTAATATAACTTTTGATACACCCACTCTAAATTACAGACTGCCATTCTCAAAACCATAGACACTCCAACACCAAAAACTACATACCCACTCACTGATTCTTAGGTCTACACACACATCCACTCACTCACCCGTACAGTCACTCATACTTAGTCACTCAGTACAGGACTATCATATGCACTTATACACCTATATAAACACTCACACACCGCCACTCATCCATAGAGGTACTCACACACCTAGTCAGTCATGCAAAAACTTAATCACACACCCATTTACTCACCTATACAGTTATACACACACCAGCTCACTTACTCATACAAATACTAGCACATTCTTACGCTCTTATACAATCACTGATACAAGTACACACTCATCCATACAGCCACTCTCACAATCACACACTCTCACTTATAGCCATTTATATACTCCAACACACATATATATTGCCATGCACATATGTAGTTACTCACACATGTACCACTGAGATATACATTCAATCACTAACACACCCATACACACACTCACCCACCCATACAGTCCATCACAGATGCACTCTTGAAACCATGCACCCAGTGAATCACCAACTCACACATCTATGCACAGAGTCACACACACCCCACCCACACAAACACTCAGGCACCCATACAGATACTCAGACAATTAATCAACAACCCATGTAGACACTCATGTAGCTATTCAGAAAGCCATGCAGCCGCTTACAAACCAACAGACAGACGGATACAGACATTCACACAGTTTAGTCACTAACCCATGCATTCAGTAAGATACATTTAATCACTCACTTGTAGAGTCAGTCACTCACGTACTAAATCATCCATTCAGACACTTATACACCCACTCATTCTTCAATACGCCTTTCCCTAAATATATTAAACATATTTAAACTTTACAGAAACACACAGTCACTGGATGATGTCATCAGTGATGTCATCGGTGATGTCATTTGAGATGTCATCAGTGATGTCACTGACCATGTCATGAGTGATGTAATATGTGATGTCATCAGCAGTACATTGCGGGGCGCGAGTTATAGTTAGCTGAACTAACTATAACGGGGAATTTCTATGGTTTTGTATGAGTGAAATGTCCAACTAACTATAACTGTCCCTAAAACCTATGGTTTTTTCAGTGAATTTCAAAGGTTTTTAAATGCTAATTTCTAACTATAACGTGTCTGAAACCTATGGTTTTTTCAGTGAATATATATATATATATATATATATATTCACTGAAAAAACCATAGGTTTCAGGGACGTTATAGTTAGTTGGACCTTTCACTCGTACAAAACCAGAGAAATTCGGCCGTTATATGTCATTTGAGATGTCATCAGTGATGTCATCAGTGATGTCACTGACCATGTCATGAACGATGTAATATGTGACATCATCAGCAGTGCATTGCGGGGGCAAGAGTTATAGTTAGCTCAACTAACTATAACGGCCGAATTTCTTTGGTTTTGTACGAGTGAAATGTCTAACTAACTATAACGTCCCTGAAACCTATGGTTTTTTCAGTGAATTTCTATGGTTTTTTAAATGCCAATTTCTAACTATAACGTCCCTGAAACCTATGTTTTTTTCAGTGAATTTCAAAGGTTTTTTAAATGATAATTTCTAACTATAACGTCCCTGAAACCTATGGTTTTTTCAGTGAATTTCTAAGGTTTTTTAAATGCTAATTTCTAACTATACCTACAGAGGTAGGACATGTGAAGAAAGAGGAAGAAACACGCAGAAAGAAGCAAGAGAAATGCAGAAAGAGGCAACAGAATTCCAGAAAGACGAAGAAAAGTGCAGAAAGAAGTAAGAGATATGCAGAAAGAACCAACAAAGGTGCAGAAAGAGGCCTTGTTTCAAAGTCATCCTGTGCCCCCAACTTTTTACTGACTGGTACTGTTGGTAACTGACTCTGCCCAACCAGGCCTAGAGCCAGTGCTATGCTAAAAGACACTTAGAATACAGTGAAAACACCTACATAAATTAGGGAACACTATGTTTTGGGGTACCCCAGTGATTGGCATGAGCTCCTCTGTAAGGCCTTAGTACATATTAGGGCAGGGGGATTAAAACTACCTCTAAGTCAGAGGTGCAGAAAGATACTTCTTTAAGTAGTAGTCATGTTTGCAGAGTGGTAGAGAAAGGGTGCTGGGCCTCCGACCAGCACTCAGGAATTCCGCTGCATAGGACTTACAGGAGGTCTTTTTTTTTTTTTTACAGAGTTTTATATAGCGCGAACTTGACCCGAATCAGCTATCAGAGCGCTTTACTTAGCACCAGTTGCATTACATGAGGACACATTCAATTTTTTTGTTAGGCACGGGGAGATTAAGTGATTTGCCCAGAATCACAGGATGTTCAGCGTCATTGCCGAGACTCGAACCCAGTTCCCAAGATTCGAGGTCGACCACCCTAGCCGTTAGGCCAACTCATCTCCCCCTCAGGAGTAAAGTGGACTTCATCCCCCATACCGTAGTCTGCCAGGAGGCGTGTTTGCAGAGTGGTGGAGAAGGGGGGGCGTGGCCTCGGAAGACTTCTTATCAATCCCATTGTATGGGACTTACTGGAGGTAACATGCGGGGTACTTGGCCCCCAAGGACATCCTTGGGGGCCAACTACCCCTCATATTACCTCCAGTAAGTACCCCACAGCAAGATTGCTAAGTTCTCATAACAGGCCACGCCCCCTTTGCCCACCACTCTGCAAACGCGCTCCCTGGTGCGCTCTTGGATGGGGATTGAAGTCCCCTTCCTGCTGGGGGTCATTTAGGGCCAACCAGCCTACTTCTTACCTCCAGTAAGCCCCACACAGTGGGATTGCTGAGAGGTGGACACATGCCACGCCCCCTTTCTCCACCACTCTGCAAACGCGCCTACTGGCGCATTCTTAGTTGGGCAATTAATTCCCCTTGAATACTGAGGGTCCCTGGGGGCCAACTAGCCCACCAGGTACCTCCAGTAAGCGCCACACAGCTGGATTGCAGAGAGGTGGTCTGAGGCCACGCCCCCTTTTTACACCACTCTGCAAACGCACCTCTTGGCACACTGCTGCTCGGGGGATGAAGTACACTTGTGTCCTGAGGTCCTCAGGGGCTGCGGGGGCCCCTGCAGGCCCCCGCTATTTAATTTTGGCATTGCCCCCGGGACCTGACCCACCCGGGGGCTCATTAAAATGAAGCAGGGGAGCCCGCGCCTCATTTTTTTTACATTTTATCAGCAGGATTTGCGCACCCAGCGCGAATTCTGCTGATTTTTTTTTGAAAAAAAATGCTTTTTTTGGCAGGGACCCCCTGAGCAGGCCTAGGGGGTCAGGGTGTTTCTACCCTGCCCCCTTTTCTTGTTTTTCATCTTTTTTTCCACCCTTTTTCTTGTGACTCGGAGTCACAAGATGGCTGCCAACACTTCCTGGTTTGGAGTGTTGGCAGCCAATCAGGGTGAAGCTTGTGCCCGGGAGGGTTCGCGAACCCTCCTCAGTGCTCAGATATCGATATTTTTATTTCTTGAATTTCTCAGGAACTACTGAACGGATTTACACCATTTAAAAAAAGGTCTCTTTCTGAACCAAGGGCTACCTTTTTGCCAAATTTGGTGTAATTCCGTTCAGCAGTTCGGGCTGTAACCTGTTTCAAATTTCCTATGGAAATTAACATGGGGAAAACATGTGTTGGGAACCCTCTTTTTTCTCGGCCCCTACTTGATGAATCACCCTGAAACTTTCAAGACAGGAGCTGACCTGAGTGAAAAATTAGTTTTGAAAATTTCGCGAAGATTCGTCAAACGGCGCCAAAGATATTGGCAAAAGAAAAAACGCTTTTTGAATAGAAACGAGGTCCTAACTATAACTACCTACTGGCGACTGCCAGTAGGTAATATATATATATATATATATATATATATATATATATATATATATATATATATATATATATATATTTTTTTATATTACCTACCGGCGGTCGCCAGTAGGGAGTTATAGTTAGGACCTAGTTCCCATAGGAAAAGCATTTTTTAATTTGATGGGGCGCTCCAGTCAGCTCCTGTCTTTAAAATTTCGGGGTGATTCGTCAAGCGGGGGCCGAGAAAAAAGGAGGGGTCCCAAAATGCGTTTTCTCCATGGTAATTTCCATAGGAAAATTTTGTCGCGGCTACAGCCCGAACTGCTGAACGGAATTACAACAAATTTGGCAGAGAGGTAACTCTTTGTCCAGAGTGCACTCTTTGCTCTAAATGGTGTAAATCCGTTCAGTAGTTCCTGAGAAATTCAAAAATAAAAATAATTGTATATCTGGTGACCGCAGTAGATTCGCGAACCCTCCCGATCACGAGCTTGTCTCTGATTGGCTGCCAACACTTCAAACCAAGAAGTGTTGGCAGCCATCTTGTGACTCGGTAGAACCGAGTCACAAGAAAAAAGGTGAAAAAATAAGATAAGGGGGCAGGGTAGAAACACCCTGACCCCCTAGGCCTGCTCAGGGGGTAGGGCCAAAAAAAACATTTTTTTTTTTTAAATGTCAGCGGGATTCCCGCCCTGTTACAGCAAACACTGCTTTGCTTCCACAAAGCAAAACAGAATTGGGCATGTCAGCAGCTCCCTTTGTCCAAAAGCAATGCCGGCTCCCGCAGGAGGCAAGGAGCCGGGATGGACTGTGGGGGCATTGGGGCTCCCCCCGCAGTCCCCAACAGAAAATGGTCCGGGAGGGGGACCACACATCCCCCCTCCTTAATATAAAAAAATTATAATACAAAAAAAGAGGCAAAGCCCCGGGGGATGGGGTCCCCAGGCCAAAAATGGCCTCCGGAGGGGCCGCGCGGCCCCCTTCTTTTAATTTTACATCTTAAAAAAAAAAAAAAAGTGGCCATGCCCCGGGGATGGGGTCCCCAGGGCCGAAATTGGCCATGGGAGGGAGGCCGCGTGGCCCCCTTCCCATTTTTGTTTATTTTATTTTTAAAAAATGGGTCAGGCCCTGGGGGATGGGGTCCCCAGGGCCCAAAAAATATTAAGGGGGGCCACACAGTCCTTGTTCCTAAAAGAAGGGGGGGAAAACTAAACCGACAACTTGCGGGAGGCTCCGCCCCCTCCCTGAATCACTCTGCAAGCACGCCTCCTGGCGTACTCTGGGTTGGGGGATGAAGTCCCCTTCACTGATGAGGATCCATAGGGGCCAACTAGGCCACCAGGTACCTCCAGTAAGCCCCACACAGTGGGATTGCTGAGAGGTGGTAGGAGGCCATGCCCCTTTTTACACCACTCTGCAAAAGCACCTCTTGGCGCACTGCTGGTGGGGTGATGAGGTCCTCTTGTGTCCTGAGGACCTCAGGACTGAAGTGGACTTCATTCCCTGAGCAGCAGTGCGCCAGGAGGTGCTTTTGCAGGGTGGTATAAAAAGGGGGCGCTGCTTCGGACCACTCTCAGCAATCTAGCTGTGTGGGGCTTACTAGAGGTAACAGGTGGGATTGTTGGCCCCTAGGGCACCTTAGGAGGCAAGGGGGCTTCATCCCCCAACCAAGAGTGCACCAGGAGGCGCCTTTGCAGAGTGGTGGAGAAAGGGGGCATGGCCTGTGTCCACTTCTCAGCAATCCACAATATCTGGGGCTTACTTAAGGTGTCAGGTAGGCTAATCGGCCCCTAACAACCCCCAGCAGCAAAGGGGACTTTAATTCCCATCCAAGAGTGCGCCAGGGAGCGCGTTTGCCGACTGGTGGGCAAAGGGGGCATGGCCTGCTTTGAGAACTTACCAATGCTGCTGTGTGGGACTTACTGGAGGTAATAGGAGGGGTAGTTGGCCCCCAAGGTTGTCCTTGTGGGCCAACTACCCCTCCTGTTACCTCCAGTAAGTCCCACACAATGGTATTGCTAAGAGGTCTTCGGTGGCCACGTCCCCCTTTCTCCACCACTCTGCAAACGCACCTCCTGGCACACTACAGGTTGGGGTATGAAGTCCACATTACTCCTGAGGGACTTTGGGGGCCAAGAAGCCCTCCTGGTACCTCCTGTAAGTCCTACGCAGCGGAATTCCCGAGTGCTGGCCGGCCCAGCCCCCTTTCTGCACCACTCTGCAAACGCAAATACTACGTTATAGTTAGAAATTAGCATTTAAAAAACCTTAGAAATTCACAGAAAAAACCATAGGTTTCAGGGACGTTATAGTTAGTAATTAGCATTTGAAAAACCTTAGAAATTCACTGAAAAAACTACAGGTTTCAGGGACGTTATAGTTAGAAATTAGCAGTTAACAAACCTTTGAAATTCACTGAAAACACCACAGGTTTCAGGGACGTTATAGTTAGTTGGACATTTCACTCGTACAAAACCAGAGAAATTCGGCCGTTATAGTTATTTGAGCTAACTATAACTCGCGCCACCACAATGCACTGCTGATGACGTCACATATTACATCACTCATGACATAGTCAGTGACATCACTGATGACATCATTGATGACATGTCAAATGACATCACTGATTACATCATCTAGTGACTGAGTGTTTTTTAAAAGTTTAAGAATGTTATATATATATATATATGCCAAGGTGTATTGAAGAATGAGTGGGTTTATGAGTGTCTGAATAGATGATTTACTATATATATATATATATATTTATTTATTTATCCCAACAACAAACAGTCACCGCCGCCGCACCACACGGCCAGGGTGCAAATCTCTAGCGGTGGTGAACCGCTTACGTATCAATCCACAACAGCAGACGAATTCCGTGTCAGCCGACACAAAGGAGAGCACTCGCGGGAATTCATATAAAGTGCTTTTTAATGTGCAGAACCTCCCAGCACTGACAGACGCGTTTTGCACTCCGCCTTTTTCGATGTCAGCTAGTCAACATTTCAACCACCATTTTTAAGTGAAAAAAGTGCATATCGTTAAAAAGTTTCATGAACAGCAAAGATGGCTTACAAATCTTATTGCACAGATGTGTCATTGTTGGCAGCCATCTTATAACATGTTTCTGGCACTCAGTTATAAATACATGTCATTAGGGGAAAATCATTTCATATTCGTTTGATATAAAATAGGGGAAGTAAACTCAAATATAACAAGGACCATAATTATATGATGAACTATTTCATATGCATAAGACAAAATTACTCATTAGAACCTGTCATCCATATTATATGCAATAATCATATTTAGCGAGTTTTACCGATCCTCTCGTTCACGTCCTATAAAGCCCTGACTGGGCAAACCACCAGTGTAGTTACGGACATATGAGTGTAGGCAGTGGTATCAGGAATGGGGTGGGGACAGGCATAAAAATGTAATAATATCCAATATTTCTGCGATTGATCTATGGTATGTACTGTATAGTCCTACACATATTTGACCATAATGCCCTGAATGGGGAGCATTGAAAACCAAGCATTACAGTCGCAATCATGCCTTGTAATACCCTTATAGCTTACAGTAATCAATTGTCTGATGTTGCAGTGGTGTCAAGAATGGGGTGGGGGGGAAAGAAGTGGGAACAAGCAGTGTTTTTAAACAGTTGTAATAGAGGTTTATTCTAAATGAACCCATAACTCCTCGTCGTTGTTCAAACCCCTCGGGCCATTGTTCCTATGTCTATGATGTACTTGGACTCTAGTACTTGTAGATTCCTGACCCTATTTCCACCTCTCTCATTCTTAGGGACCTGATCAATACAAAAGAATTTCACAAGGTCACGATTGCTATTATGGACACTTTCAAAGTGACGGGCTACTGGATCGGTGGCATCTTTTTTGGAGATTGCACGCATATGTTCAAAGATGCGTTTCTTGGCAGGATGAATGGTACTGCCGTTGTAGCGCTTAGATGAAAGCAATTATTTCTGAAACTTAATGATAAGTACATGAGTCACATATGTTACACCTTTACTATCAGGAAAGATTGTCAACAAGTGCAAGAATCACATTAATCATAAATGCAGAAATCACATTAATCCTACAATTTGTCAAAATCCATATTTTACAGGAACTCTATTTTTAACAACTATTTGACTGACTTTATTAGAGTTCCTTAAACCATGGGGCTAAGCTCAAGGTCTTTGTGGGATATAATTTTAGTTCCTTATCCCTATCTTGCCTTTGGGCTACATTTCGTGTACGTCCCTCATGGAACCTTATATAGAAAAGTGCTGACGCGTTTCAAATCCCTGTGTTATCAAGGGATTATCTTTAGGGCAAATTGACTCGGAGTAATCTGAAAAATTAAAGGAAAGTGGAGGAATAATTAAAATTGAGTCCTTCTCTATAAACAACACTGCTTTTTGACTCAACTATTCAGTGAGGTTGAAATACCTGGACCGTTACTTGTTGTTGTACCTCAGAGCTTCTTCTGATTGGGGTATTTAAAGTTCTGTAATGGAAAAAAAGTGTTCCTTTTATCTGACAAACGGGAGAATTTACTTCTGTATTTACAAAGGTGCATATTGTAGGGGTGCTTACTCGTTTGGTTACTCGAGCTGCAGGGACTCTGTGCTTTTTACTGTTTGTTGTGCTCTCTTTCTATTTCCGGTGACGCGCTGTGTATGCCTTCATGGCTTCTACCGTTTCTGAAAAGTGAGGGAGTTAGCTGAGCTACTTAGTTGTCCGGTTGTCTGATTTAATCACTGTTGCGAAACATTGTATCTACCAACTTACTTTTACGATGCTTCACTGTTGCGATATTTAGATTCTTGTTGCAACGCGATGAATAAACGATGAATTTACGGTGTCTGTGTCGCCAACTAATTAGATAATCTGAAAGCAGGGAAAGGCGCGGTTTTATTAATACGCAGCTAGAGTTTCCTTTTCCTTTTAAATGACGCAAATTCATAATGCGGATTGTCGGTGAACTTACTTAGTTACGAGCTGCAACAGCATGAAATCGTAGCTCTATCTCTTCTCGACTTGACTTCTGGAGGAATCCTGTCCCTTTCCGGTTAGTGGCGCTCATTTTAAAGCGGTCATATGATTTTTGCATTATTCATGTAGGGCTTCCAAACGTTCTGGATCTTGTGGGTTCCTTCATTTTCATTATTTATAAACCTTTCAGGATGGAATTGTTTTTGTTTTTTGAATTTTAAATTTTGTGAAGTGTGGAATACACGTTCTGTGTAGTGGGACATGACGGGTCCCGTTGCAGATAGAATGGTGCATTTTGGGTGCTGTAGTTACTTCTCGGGATTTGTGATTTATTCAGGTGAAATTTTTGTTAGTTCTGTCATCTCGTTCAGCCCTGTCTGGGCCCTGTGGAATTTTAGAATGAGGTATGCCTCTTTTTTTTAGTAATTGAGTTTCTATATTACCTCCTCTGGGTGACTGTTTAAGCGCTGCTATCACTGTCCAAGTGAATTCTTGTTCTGTGTGGTTCTTCTCCATGAATTGGGACACCATTTGGGCCGTCAAAACTTGTTTTTTGATTCTGGAGCAGTGTTGTTGATAGAGAAGGACTCAATTTTAATTATTCCTCCACTTTCCTTTAATTTTTCAGATTACACCGAGTCAATTTGCCCTGAAGATAATCCCTTGATAACACAATGATTTGAAACGCGTCAGCACTTTTCTATATAAGGTTCCATGAGGGACGTACACGAAATGTAGCCCAAAGGCAAGATAGGGATAAGGAACTAAATTTATATCCCACAAAGACCTTGAGTTTAGCCCCATGGTTTAAGGAACTCTAATAAAGTCAGTCAAATAGTTGTTAAAAATAGAGTTCCTGTAAGATATGGATTTTGACAAATTGTAGGTGTAATGTGATTTATGCACTTATGATTAATGTGATTCTTGCACTTGTTGACAATCTTTCCTGAGAGTAAAGGTGTAACATATGTGACTCATGTACTTATCACTAAGTTTCAGAAATAATTGCTTTCATCTTATGTTTTGATTTGTTATGATTATTAAGCGTATCCTTCCATGTTTAGGCAAGCATTTAAATGTTATGAAAAATGTGCAAACATTGTTGAAGTAATGGCAAAGAAATAGCCAGGACCAAGAGAAAGAAACATTTCCATTGGCCCTTAATCTGCTAAAATAAATAGCAGGAACCAAAATAAGGTGGTCAGATCTTCTTTTTTCAAAAATGTTTCCTACGTCCTATCTGGCCATCAAAATTGGGCGTAACCCCGTATCACAATACTATGATGTAGCGCTTAGGGCATGGGCATTCCAGGCAGTCGACTGTAAATTCTGAATTACAGTTTAGTAGCCAGTTGATACTTCTAGCTGCTTTTGTTCCCTTCTCTGAGGTGCTAAAGTTTGTCGCTTTCTGGCTAAATTTACAAGCTTTGCATCTCATGCAAGGAAAAAGCCAGTGACACTTTCTTTTCTCGGGGAGTGGCATGACAGTGACTATATACCAAATGATCTCTGATGGATTTGCAGCGTTTGTAAATAATTAATGGCTGGATAGGAATGACCTTTTTCAGGATGTGATCTGTCTGGAGGATGTGCCAATTTTTTCTAAACACTTTAACTACCTGTGAAGGCTTTGCACTATAGCGAGTGATCATTCTTACTGGTTCTACCTTGTTACTCGCATTGCTCTCATTCGATGTTTTGGGTACCAGAAGTTCCAATCTTGTTATTTTTTCGGCCCTTTTCTCCGCTTCATGGAGGACATTATTAGAGTATCCTCTTGCTCTAAAACGATTAAGGGCATCCTCCCTGGCTTTGTGGTATTCCACCCCTGTGGCACAGTTGCGTTTAATACGCAGGAGTTCTCCATAAGGAATGTTACTAATCATACTTTTCGGATGGAAGCTTCTGGCGTGTAAAACAGAATTCCCAGCTGTGGGTTTTCTGTATAGTCGTGTGAGGATTCTAGGGTTTTCTACATAAACCTCCAGATCAAGGTAGAATACATGCGTATCACTGATGTGTCCGCTAAATGCCAGATTGAGATCATTGGAATTTAGGAAGGCTATGTACTCTTCAGCCGAAGAACGACTGCCCTTCCACATGATGAACTAGTCATCAATGTAGCGGGCCCATAATGTAACATTGTCAAACCATTTCTCGGGTACCTCTCTCCAGGCCACGTGCTTCTCCCACCAGCCTACAAAGAGATTCGCATAGCTGGGGGCGAAGCACGTGCCCATCGCGGTCCCGCGTTGTTGTCTGTACAATTGGCGTGAAAAAAAATATATATTGTTCTCAAGACAAAATTTAACCATTTCGAGGAGCATAGCATTGTGTTTCTGGAATTTGAGAGATCGTTTGTTCAAAAACCATTTCACAGCAGCGATCCCATGTTCATGAGTAATACAGGTGTGCAGACTGGTTATATCTAATGTGACCAATAGCATGTCTACCTCCCAGATGATCCCCTCAATTAGTCTTAGGAAGTCTTGTGTATCTTTTATATAGGAGCTCAAGTTCTTCAACCATGGTGCCAAAAACGAGTCTATATAAATAGAGCAGTTTCCCAAAAGACTATTTATTGAAGCAACAATGGGTCTTCCTGGCGGTCTATTGATGTCTTTGTGCACCTTCGGGAGGTGGTAGAATGTTGGAAGTGTCGGGTATTATAAGAAGGCCGCCAACAATGACACATCTGTGCAATAAGATTTGTAAGCCATCTTTGCTGCTCATGAAACTTTTTAACAATATGCACTTTTTTTACTTTAAAAAGGTGGTTGAAATGTTGACTTACTGACATCGAAAAAGACGGAGTGCCGAAACGCGTCTGTCAGTGCTGGGAGGTTCTGCACATTAAAAAGCACTTTATATGAATTCCCGCGAGTGCTCTCCTTTGTGTCGGCTGACACGGAATTCGTCTGCTGTTGTGGATTGATGAAGTTCACTTGTGTCCTGAGGTCCTCAGGACACAAGAGGACCTCATCACCCCACCAGCAGTGCACCAGAAGCCGCGTTTGCAGAGTGGTGTAAAAAGAGGCGTGGCCTCGGACCACCTCTCTGCAACGCAGCTCTGTGGCGCTTACTGGAGGTACCTGGTGGGCTAGTTGGCCCCCAGGGACCCTCAGGATTGAAGGGGACTTAATCCCCCAATTTACAACGTGCCAGGGGGCACATTTGCACATTTGTTATGTCAGGCCCCGCCCCCTCCCTGCACCACTGTGCAAACGCGCCCCCTGGCGCATTGTAAGTTGGGGGATTAAGTCCCCTTGAATCCTGAGGGTCCCTGGGGGCCAACTAGCCCACTAGGTACCTCCAGTAAGCGCCACAGAGCTGCGCTGCAGAGAGGTGTAAAAAGGGGCATGGCCTCGGACCAGCTCTCTACAACGCAGCTCTGTGGCGCTTACTGGAGGTACCTGGTGGGCTAGTTGGCCCCCAGGGACCCTCAGGTTGAAGGGGACTTAATCCCCCAATTTACAATGTGCCAGGGGGCCCGTTTGAACACTTGTTATGTTAGGACCGCCCCCTCCCTGCACCACTGTGCAAACGCGCCCCCTGACACATTGTAAATTTGGGGATTAAGTCCCCTTGAGTCCTGAGGGTCCCTGGGGGCCAACCAGCCCACCAGGTACCTCCAGTAAGCGCCACAGAGCTGAGTTGCACAGTGGTGTAAAAAGGGGGCGTGGCATTGGACCACCTCTCTGCAACGCAGCTCCCTGGCGCATACTGGAGGTACCTGGTGGGCTAGTTGGCCCCCAAGGACCTCAGTATTCAAGGGAAATTAATTCCCCAACTTACAATGCGCCAGGGGGCGCGTTTGCAGAGTGCTGCAGGGAGGGGGCGGGGCCTCCGGCGCAATGCCGTTTTTTTTTTTTTTCTTTTTTCAGAAGGGGGGCTGTGTCGCCCCCCTTATTTTCCCATTTTTGGGGCCCTGGGGACCCCATCCCCCAGGGCCTGACCCCTATTTTTTCAAAAAATCAAAAAATAAACGGGAAGGGTGCCGCGTGGCCCCCCTCCCGAGGCCAATTTTGACCCCGGGGACCCCATCCCCCGGGGCATGGCCACATATTTGTTTGTTTAAAAAAAATATTTTTTAAGGAGGGGGGCTGCGTGGCCCCCCTCCTGAGGCCTCTATTAGCCCCGGGGACCACATCGCCCGGGGCTGTGCCTCATTAAAAAAAAAATTAAACATTTTTTATTGAGGGAGGGGGCCACGTTGCCCCCCTCCCGGGCCACTTATGGCCCCGGGACCTCATCCCCCGGGGCCGGCCCTTTGCGTTGGGGACCGTGGGGGGAGCCCCAAAGCCCCCACGGTCCCGCCGGCTCCCCGCCTCCTGCGGGAGCCGGCATTGCTTTTGAGCAAGGGGAGCTGCTGACATGCAGCTCCTTGCTCAAAAGCAATTCTGCTTTGCTTCATTGAAGCGAGAGTAGGTTTCCCTGCTCTCGCTTCAATTAAGCAAAGCAGAGTTTGCTATGACAGGGCGGGAGCTGCACGGCTCCCGCCCTGCCATAGCAAACAGCTGCGCGGCCCCGCTCCTATGTGTTTAAAGCCCCGGGGAGGTGGTGGTACCCGGGGCAAGGGGTCCGCTACGGACCCCCGCATTTTTAATTATGTTGTGCCCGGGGAGGTGGTGGTCCCCGGGGCATGTGGGGGCTCTTCCCCCCACACATCATTTAAATTTTTTTACTGAGCCCCGGGGAGGTGGTGGTCACCAGGGCTGCGGGGGGCCGCGTGCCCCCGCATTTCATTCTCAAAGCTCCAGGGAGGTGGCGGTCCCCGGGCAGCATGGGGGGATTGGGACCCCCCACGCATTTTTTTTACAGCCCCGGGGAGGTGGCGGTCCCCAGGGCTGCAGGGGGCCGTAGTGCCCCCCGCATACAATGAAATAAGCCCCGGGGAGGTGGCGGTCCCCGGGGCTGTGGGGGCCCCCACGGGCCCCCGCAAATTAATTGGCGAGTGCCCCCGGGACCTGGCCCACCCAGGGGCTTTTTTAAAACAAAGCGCGGAAGTCCGCGCTTCGTTTTTTAAATTTTCACGGCAGGATTCGCGACCCCAACGCGAATTCTGCAGTTTAAAAAAGAAGCTTTTTTGGCCCTGGGGGTCCTTGTGGGACCCCTGAGCAGGCCTAGGGGTCAGGGTGTTTCTACCCTGCCCCTATTCTTCTTTTTCATGTTTTTTCTGATTTCTTAAGTCGCCGAGTCACAAGATGGCTGCCAACACTTCCTGGTTTGGAGTGTTGGCAGCCAATCAGAATTGAGCTCGTGCTCGGGAGGGTTCGCGAACCCTCCTCGGTGCTCAGCTATCGAAACCTTTTCTTTTAAATTTCTCAGGAACTACTGAACGGATTTACACCATTTAACAAAAAGGGCTCTTTCTGAACCAAGACCTAACTTTTTGCCAAATTTGGTGTAATTCCGTTCAGCAGTTCGGGCTGTAGCTTTGTCTAAAGTTTCCTATGGAAAATTACATGGGGAAAACGTGTTTTGGGACCCCCTTTTTCTCAGCCCCCGCCTAACGAATAACCCCGAAACTTTCAAGACAGGAGCAGACAGGAGCGCCCCACTAGTTTTGAAAATTCGTCAAACGAAGCCAAAGTTATTGGGAAAACAAAAACGCTTTTGAATAGAAACGAGGTCCTAACTATAACTACCTACTGGCGACCTCCCTCACAAACTGATCGAGAAGAAGAAAATGTTACATATAATAAATACACACGAAAAAATGTTATGATATTAACTATATATATATAAAAAAAATATTTTGGTTTTCTTCCTTTGTAGCGGCTGTCTGTAAGTCCTCATTCTTTTAATTTGAAATGGTTTTTGTTAGGAATTGTTGGCCAAATGTTGGAAATGGACAAATATGAAAATGCTATAAGTAAAGACATGTTGACAAAGTATACAAAGTGGACTCTATCTAGCCCATTAAGGGCACTATTGCGGCCATCTAATGGTTGTCAATTCTGTCGAGATCTCACTATGGGACAGATTATCTTTGCCCATTCAGGGATCTATTTTTGATTGAGAGAAAAAATGAAAAAATTGAAAAAAATGTTGTAAATATTTTAGATTCTAATGGAATTTTATCAATAGGCATCAATATTTATCAATTATTGGATATTTATTGATATGTATTAATAACCAATGGTATTTATTGATATTTATGGTTATTTATTGAGAGTGATTGACTTTCATACAGATATGATACAAAATGAATGGTTTTAGGAGATGAATACCAATGAAGAATATTGAATGGGCTCTCTCTTTTATCCATTGTAAGATGGCCGCCACTTTGCACTATGAATTCACATGCTTTTAATGTAGTCCATTTTCTATGTTGGCTAAGAGTGAATTAATTGAAGTATATTTAAACTTTATGAATTCATTGTCGTACCGACATTGACGAAGGCCGTCATGGCCAAAACGCGTTTGTTCAGCCACGGGACCACAATAAAGTAACTTTTATATATCCCCCTCGAGTGTGCGCCACACTGTGTTATGCAGTAGTGTTTGGACGAATATATATATATATATAATTCACTGAAAAAACCATAGGTTTCAGATATGTTATAGTTACAAATTAGCATTTAAAAAACCTTTGAAATTCACTGAAAAAACCATAGGTTTTAGGGACAGTTATAGTTAGTTGGACATTTCACTCGTACAAAACCCGTGAAATTCCCCGTTATAGTTAGTTCAGCTAACTATAACTCGCGCCCACAATGCACTGCTGATGACGTCACATATTACATCACTCATGACATGGTCAGTGACATCACTGATGACATCACTGATGACATCTCAAATGACATCACTGATGACATCATCCAGTGACTGTGTGTTTCTGTAAAGTTTAAATATATATAGGAAAAGACGTATTGAAGAATGAGTGGGTGTGTAAGTGTCTGTATGGATGATTTAGTAGGTGCGTGACTGACTCTATAAGTGAGTGATTTAACGTATCTTACTGAATGCATGGGTTAGTGACTAAACTGGGTGAATGTCTGTATCCGTCTGTCTGTTGCTGTGTAAGTGGCTGCATGGGTTTGTGAATAGCTACATGAGTGTCTATATGAGTTATTGATTGGTTGTCTGAGTATCTGTATGGGTGCCTGAGTGTTTGTGTGGGTGGGGTGTGTGCGACTCTGTGCATAGATGTGTGAGTGGGTGATTCACTGGGTGGATGGTTTCAAGAGTGCATCTGTGATAGACTGTATGGGTGGGTAAGTGTGTGTAAGAGTGTGTTAGTGAGTGAATGTATGTCCCAGTGGTACATGTGTGAGTAACTACATATGTGAAAGCCAGTATATATGTGTGTTGGAGTATATAAATAGCTATAAGCGAGAGTGAGTGATTGTGATAGTGGCTGTATGGATGAGTGTGTGCTTGTATCAGTGATTGTATAAGAGCGTAACAATGTGCTAGTATTTGTATGATTAAGTGAGCTGGTGTGTGTATAACTGTATAGGTGAGTAAATGGCAGTGTGTTTAATTATTTGCATGACTGACTAGGTGTGTGAGTACCTCTATGGATGAGTGGCGGTGTTTGAGTGTCTATATAGGAGTAAGAGTGCATATGATAGTCCTGTACTGAGTGACCATAAGTATGAGTGACTGTACGGGTGAGTGAGTGGATGTGTGTGTGTAGACCTAAGAATCAGTGAGTGGGTATGTAGTTATTGGTGTTGGAGTGTCTATAGTTTTGCGAATGGCAGTCTGTAATTTAGATTGGGTGTATCAAAGGTTATATTAGGGTGTGAGGAGCTGCATCAGATTATCACGTGGATGATGTCATCAGTGATGTCATTTGAGATGGCATCAGTGATGTCATCAGTGATGTCACTGACCATGTCATGAGTGATGTAATATGTGACGTCATCAGCAGTGCATTGCGGGGACGCGAGTTATAGTTAGCTGAACTAACTATAACGGGGAATTTCACGGGTTTTGTACGAGTGAAATGTCCAACTAACTATAACTGTCCCTAAAACCTATGGTTTTTTCAGTGAATTTCAAAGGTTTTTTAAATGCTAATTTGTAACTATAACATATCTGAAACCTATGGTTTTTTCAGTGAATTTCAAAGGTTTTTTAAATGCTAATTTGTAACTATAACTGTCCTTAAACCTATGGTTTTTTCAGTGAATTTCAAAGGTTTTTTAAATGCTAATTTCTAACTATAACGTGTCTGAAACCTGTGGTTTTTTCAGTGAATTTCAAAGGTTTTTTAAATGCTAATTTGTAACTATAACGTGCCTGAAACCTACGGTTTTTTCAGTGAATTTCAAAGGTTTTTTAAATGACATTTTTTAAATGTATTAATTTTTATATTAATTTTTTTCATACTGATTTACTACATTTTTAGAAACAATTTCTTTTACATATTTTATTTTTTAAATTACATTGTAATTACATTATACATTACATTACAAAAAATACTTTCTCAGAATGAATTACTTTAGTTTAAATACTTAGCACATAGGCAATAGACTTTTAAGTACAGTAGTTACAGTTGTTGCAATGGGCAACACATTTTCAAACACAATGCAACATTCAGCTCAATGTGAATTTCTAGTTAAATGCAATTAGTTACTTTATGGATTACTTTTCTAACCACAGGACTGGATCCTAGATTCAGTCCTGGGACATCTCCTGTAAACAGTTGAGTAAAAGCGTTTTGGTTACAGTCGTGATTTTTAAGGAATATTATTGTATTTTAAAAGTTGACACTTAGAAACTTTTCCTCATAGAATCACCAATGTTATCCTATGGAAGGAAATTCACTTAGCAGGTAAAAACTGTTATCGTTACTTTTTCTTACTCAGTGTTGGATCCTGGATCCAGCACTGGTGCATCTCCTGTAAACAGTTGAAAAAATGCGTTTAAGTCATACAGGCGATTTTTAAGGAATATTTGTAGTTTGTGAAAATCGACACTTTGAAACTTTTCTGCTGAAAACCAGACAATGGATTCCTATGGAAGAAAAGATAAGTTACTGGTAAGTACGGTTAAAATTACTTTTCAGGGTCAGTGCTGGGCTAAAAGATGCAGCACTGGGTTCTCTCCTGATAACAGGTGAGTAAATCGGAATTCGTATTTCAGCTGATTTTAGAAGAATAATTTAAAGTTCCAAAACTCCACACTTAGAAGAATTTCCAAGTGAAACCAGTCAATGTTAGCCTATGGAAGGAAATTCAAGTTACTGGTAAGTACGGTTAAAATTACTTTTCAGGACCAGTACTGGGCTGAAAGATACAGCACTGAGGTCTCTCCTTATAACAGGTGAGTAAATCGGAATTCGTATTTCGGCTGATTTTAGAGGAATATTTGTAGGTTTCAAAAATCAACACTTAGAAACTTTTTCAGCAAAAAGCAGGCAATGATATCCTATGGAAGGAAATTCAAGTTACTGGTAAGTACGGTTAAAATTACTTTTCAGGACCAGTACTGGACTGAAAGATACAGCACTGAGGTCTCTCCTTATAACAGGTGAGTAAATCGGAATTCATATTTCGGATGATTTTAGAAGAATATTTGCACAATGGTGAAGGGAGGGGCGGGGCCTGAGGTGACATCTGTGCAAACGCGCCCCGTGGCGCGTTTTAAGTTGGGGGATTAAGTCCCCTTGAATCCTGAGGGTCCCTAGGGGCCAACTAGCCCACCAGGAACCTCCAATATGTGCCAGGGGCTGCGTTGCAGAGACGTGTAGAGAGGCCACACCCTTTTACACCTCTCTGCAACGCAGCTCTGTGGCGCTTTCTGGATGTACCTGTTGGGCTAGTTGGCCCCCAGGGACCCTCAGGATTGAAGGGATTTAATCCCCAGCTTAAAACGCGCCACAGGGCGCGTTTGCACAGATGTCACCTGAAGCCCCGCCCCCTCCCTTCACCACTGTGCAAACGCGCTTCGATTTTTTTTTTTTTTCGGCAGGATTCGCGCACCCTGAGCGCATCCTGCCGATTTTTAAAAAACATTTTTTTTTGCCTAGGGGTCCTTGTGGGACCCCTGAGCAAACCTAGGGGTCAGGGTGTTTCTACCCTGCCCCCTTTGTGCGCTTTGCGCACTTGTTTCTGTCCCTCGGTTGTACCGAGGGACAAAATGGCTGCCAACATTTCCTGAATCGGAATGTTGACAGCCAGCTGACAGCCAATTAACATGCAGCTCGTGATCGGGACGGTGCGCGCAGGGTGCGCTGAGGGTACGCGGACCCTACTCGGCCATAGATATATCTATCTTTTTACTTTTGATTTTCTCAGCAACTACTGAACGGATTTACACCATTTAACAAAAAGGGTTCTTTCTGAACCAAGAACTACCTCTTTGCCAAATTTGGTGTAATTCCGTTCAGCAGTTCGGGCTGTAGCCGTGTCTAAAGTTTCCTATGGAAAATTGCATGGGGAAAACGCGTTTTGGGACCCCCCTTTTTCTCGGCCCCGCTTGACAAATCCCCCGAGACTTTCAGGGTAGGAGCGGACCGGAGCGCCCCACAAAGTTTGAAAATTTTGCGAAGATACGTCAACCGGCAAGAGAGTTATTTCAAATAGAATGTCGCGGATTTCCTATGGATAATAGGTTGTAACTATAACTATCTACTGGCAACCGTCAGTAGATAATATATATATATATATAATATAAGAAAATGTAGAAAAATATCAATACATTTTTGAAATATTACATATGTTTGCCAGTTTGCCTGGGCTACAATAAGAAAAAGTTGTAATATGTCCAACGACAGTGTGGGAACATAAAACATTGACACAGTGCACTCATATGTCAATCAATCAATCACAGAATTTGTAGAGTGCACTACTTACCCGCGAGGGTCTCAAGGCGCTGGGGAAGAAAAGGGGGGGGGGGTGCCGCTACTGGTCGAACAGCCAGGTCTTGAGTAGCCTCCTGAAGGTCAGCAGGTCTTGGGTCTGTCGTAGGCTGAGTGGAAGGTTGTTCCAGGTTTTGGCGGCGAGGTGGGAGAAGGATCTGCCGCCGGTGGTTGTTCTTCGAATGCAAGGGACGGTGGCAAGGGAGAGGTCGGCGGAGCGGAGCTGGCGGTTGGGGACGTAGAAGAAGAGTCGTCTGTTGAGGTAGGCTGCGCCGGTCTTGTGGAGTGCCTTGTGTGCGTGGATGAGGAGTTTGAAGGAGATTCTCCTGTCGACGGGGAGCCAGTGCAGGTTTCTCAGGTGGGGGGTGATGTGGCTGTGGCGTGGTACGTCGAGGATCAGGCGTGCAGAGGCGTTTTGAATGCGTTGCAGTTGCTTGATGAGCTTGGCCGGGGCTCCCATGTAGAGGGCGTTTCCATAGTCGAGTCTGCTACTGACGAGGGCCTGGGTGACTGTTCTTCTTGTATCTGTCGGGATCCACCTGTAGATCTTGCGGAGCATGCGGAGGGTGTTGAAGCAGGAGGAGGAGACTGCGTTGACTTGCTTGGCCATGGAGAGCGTTGAGTCGAGGATGACTCCCAGGTTGCGTACGTGTTCGGTGGGTGTCGGGGCTGCCCCCAGTGTCGTTGGCCACCAGGAGTCATCCCAGGCTGAAGGGTTGGAGCCGAGGATGAGGACCTCCGTCTTGTCCGTGTTCAGCTTTAGTCGGCTGCTATTCATCCAATCGGCGACGGCCTTCATTCCTTCGTGGAGGTTGGATTTGGCAGTGAGGGGGTCCTTGGTGAGGGAGAGGATCAGTTGAGTGTTGTCGGCGGAGGAGATTATGTTGAGGTCATGCTGTCTGGCGATGCGTGCGAGCGGGGCCATGTAGATGTTGAACAGTGTCGGGCTGAGGGATGATCCCTGGGGTGCGCCGCAGATGATCTCGGAGGCTTCGGATCGGAATGGGGGGAGGCGGACTCTCTGGGTTCTGCCAGAGAGGAAGGAGGTGGTCCATTCCAGGGCCTTGTCTCGGATCCCTGCGTCGTGGAGGCGTGCGCGTAGAGTGCGGTGGCAGACAGTGTCGAAGGCGGCGGAGAGGTCCAGCAGGATGAGGGCTGCGGTCTCACCGTTGTCCAGCAGGGTCCTGATGTCATCGGTGGCGGCGATGAGGGCAGTGTCGATGCTGTGGTTGCTGCGGAACCCTGACTGGGATGGGTCCAGGATGCTGTTTTCTTCGAGGTATCGGGTTAGCTGTCTGTTGACGATCTTCTCGATGACCTTGGCTGGGAACGGAAGCAGGGAGATGGGCCGGAAGTTCTTGAGGTCTCTCGGGTCCGCCTTGGGTTTTTTGAGTAGGGCGTTGATCTTGACATGTTTCCAGCTCTCTGGGAAGGTCGCGGTTTCGAAGGAGAGATTGATGATGTTGCGCAGGTGGGGTGCGATGGAGCTGCTGGCTTTGTTGAAGATGTGGTGCGGGAAAGGGTCTGACGGGGAGCCGGAGTGGATTGTGCTCATGGTCTTGATGGTGTCATCGATGTTCATGTTGGCCCAGGCTGGCAAGGGGTCGTGGTCGATGGTGTGCGGCGGGTCTGGTGTGTCGGTGTCTGTTGGGGCTGTCTGGGTGTTGAAGCTGTCGTGGATGTCGGCGATCTTGCGGTGGAAGAAGGTGGCGAGGGAATCGCACATGGTTTGCGACGGCGGGATGTCGTTGGTGTTGGAGCTGGGGTTGGAGAGTTCCTTCACGATGTTGAAGAGCTCCTTGCTGTTGTGTGCGTTGTTGTCGAGGCGGTCTTTGAAGGAGATCCTCTTGGCGGACCTGATGAGGTGATGGTGGTTGCGGATGGTGTCTTTGTGGGCTGCGTGGCTGTCCGGTGTCTTTTCACTGTGCCATTTCTTCTCTAGTTTCCGGCAGGTACGCTTGGATGCTAGGAGTTCCGGGGTGAACCAGCTGGCTCTTTTGCTGGCGTCTCTGTAGGTGGGTTTTTTCAGCGGGGCGAGGGTGTTGGCGCAGTCGTCTATCCATCGTCTGAGGTTGCGGGCAGCGTCGTGGTGTTGGAGGGGTCGGTGGGTGGGCTGAGAGCGAGGTTTGCCTATGGATATGGATATGTCTATCCATCACACCAGGGAACATGGATAAGGATACATCAACAGAATGAACAAGTACAAAAACCACATCCTGATCTTGAAACTATGCAAGAAAGGCACATGATTAAGAGATTTCGGAAGAACTGTGATACCATTGACTCATTATCACCAACAACTTTGATCTAAAATGTATCCAGATGTAAGAATTCTGACTGCCATCCCACCTATAGTGAAGACTATGGCAGTGTTACATCTCTATGCTTCTGGCTTCTACATACACAGACACAAACACACACACACACACACACATACACATACACATACACACACTTACACATACACACACTTACACTCACACCCACCAACACACACACACACATACACACATGCACACACACACACATTCAGTTAATGATTCCAATGCCAACTTTTCCAGCTGTCCTCAGCCAGGTCCTAATTATCATGCTCAGATCTATGAATGACTACATCCAATGTTTTTTCTACAAATAATGATGCACTGAATAATGGAAATGTCATGTTATCAAGTTCTAAGGCTTTTGGGGTATGCCACATGTGGCTGGTGCTATAAATGGATTCCAAATTGCATTGGTGCTATGACATGACTGGGAGCAGAAGTACCACAATAGAGTCCAGCAGTTCGTATGAATTAAATAGAACTGTGTATAATAACTCTCAAAATATGGGGACTTAGTCCACACATATCATCAGAGTATATTGGTCCCATTGCTAGCTAGCTCACAGTGCGCCATCAGGGTACCAGATAGTATCTGCAACCTCAGAGCATGACCACTCTAATTCCCCAAGAAAATTGTGGCAACAGATCTACCCTTTCATTGTTACTCAGGCTTGCACAAGGGAGACAAAAGAAAGATACAAATTGGCTTTTCAAACATTTATTGAAACAATTGTATTGTGTAAAAAGCGTGAGCTAAAATCATTAGTAGGATGAAACGAAGCATTGTAACCAGCATTACAAGAATGGTGAATAAGATAAACAGTTCAACCATTATAACATTGTTGTGTGATTGTATGAATATATATTTAGATTTATAATTATACTCCTATCGAATACTATATACACTAGTGACAGCATAGTGAGAGTACCCTCTGCCAGATCTCTTGGGACAACCAAACCCCCCATGCATGAGTAAGATGTCTCAGGAAGCGGAACTGGTGTACAGTAGGCTACCATCCTTTGCAGGTTGAGGGCTGCAGGGTTGCATCTCAGTCACAGTGCATAGCATTCCAGGATAATCCAACAAAGAATTCCTCTGCCAATTTGCCTCAGAAGCGGTTTATATAATAAAAGCACTGTTCCAATCACACTGTGTCTTGAGACTCAGAGCTGTCTCCAACCGGACAACCAAATGCAAGGGCATCATGTTTAATGTTCCTTAGCCTTGAGCAGAGTGTATGAACGACATGATAAAATGCTTACTAAGAAATTTATTATATTGCATTGTATGGTGTAAGTGCCAGGCATGTAAAAAGTCACCATTAGAAAAAGATGACAAGTTTAAACGTGTAGCTAAAATAGACACTTATTTGCAGGACCTGTTGAACCTTACAACACCAACCCCTTGGACAGAGGGAGACTTTGCTTCAAATTAAAAAATCAAAAGTTAGTCTAAAAGATCAAACTTGAAATGTAAGCCTAATGATTATGAAATGAATATAAATTGCACTTAAATAATAAAAGCGAATGAAAGCCATAATGCATTAAAATGCCAATTAGAAGCACGCAATTGTTAAAAACAAGTGAAAGGTCAATTTGAGATATAAACAAGGTGCCAAATTAAAATCTGGGAGGCTTCTGAAACTGTTGTCTATGTTCAGAGAGTCAGTAGGATTCAGAAAGGAACCTGCAACCACAGACAATGTTTCCACAGTGGCCCAAACTGCAAGTACTAGAGAGCAAACATGGTTATATATAGCCCAATCAGCAGACACTGATGGTGTGCAAGCCAGAAGTGTAACCACAGAGGAGCAACCAGATTCAAGGAATCCAGGAGCTGAAGCATCCGGGAATGGTTCATAGCAATCATCCTGTAGCAACAGTAGTCTCATAGGGCATACTGAAGATGAGCCCTTAATGGACGCACCTGCAGATTCATATCCGTAGATTGAACCCGTTGCACTGCAAGACATAAATCCAGTGCACATTCGAAAGTGCACAATAGACAGTGGAACATGGGCTGTATGCAGTGCAACCATATAGGTCGAAAGGACAAAGACTAGTTGTCATTCAGTTCCTGAAGTAAAGACACTCCAAAGTCTTGTATTATGCATTCACGGCACAGCAGGATGTGTGGTAGTTAAATCACCATTTGGCCATGAGGTGGAACATCCATTGTGGAGCAACAAAAATATGATTGAAATTCCAACAGTCTGGAATAACACTGGCAGTATGCCTACAAATATACTGGAAACTAAATCCAGAATACAGTCTGGAATATGCTGACAAAGCCAGACCCAATCACTTTAAAAAGGTGTGCCACTCCTGTAGTATTTGAAGCATAAAAAATGTGGTGCACAAGTTCACCAAAATGTAGTGGCAGATGTGTGCTCATTAGCAATTGTACTTCAGAGGAATACCTTACAACTTGGAGATCAAACATCTCTCTAGCAGATGTTAATGCACCGCCTTTTTGAAACAATAAGGATTTCAGTTGGCTTATCTTATCAAAGTTAACATTAAAAATAGAAATTGAAGGTTGTACGATAACTTCCCTGACTGTGTGTGCAGCTGGAACAACAAATTATTGCAACAGGTCACGACCCTGGAAATCGTCTCCACATATGGTACTCCCAGTTTCATCCCATGGCAACTTTGGTCGTTCATAATCAAATAACTTCCATAGTTAAGCAATCTGAATACTGACCTACTCAAAGCAGCAGGTACACCCTTCAGACAACACGCCAAATTGGCCATGGACGCATTGCATGCGTAATGATGTTTTCCCTCTATACAGACAATGACTTCACATTTGTTTCTGCTGAGAAAGACTTCACTTTCTCCACTCATAGACACCTGTAATCGAAAGGCAATCGGAAGGTAAAGCCCTGGTTTTGTGAGCAAATCTCTCCCATAATGCCTCATATCTGCCTAATTGAAAGTGTTTCAAACAAGATGTAAAATGATACGTTGCAATTGGTAGTGAAATAAATCCGGCTGAAAGTGTTTCAGCTTCTGTGAAGGGCAATTTTTCTGAATGCTCTATACTTAACATTCTGTAATTTGCTTCTTTTTTGCCATTATTATTTGTGTGGCTGTTAAATTATAAGGCAGAAATAAATCTGTTGCATTCAGGTATTTCAATGGCATGCAATTTGATTTTAACATCGATCTCAGCTCACTTTGTCCGTGCTGGAGGAGAGAAATGTCATTCTATATTATATCAACTTCACATGATACAAAATTATTTAGAGAATAAATGCAAGTTGACAATGTAGTCATGCCATTATCCACAACTGACATCAAATTAGCCCTGTCCATTTCTGTCCAAATGTCAGCAGCTTCCTGCTGGGAAACCTTTCAAATTTAATTGTATATAGCTTATAAAAAATGTTTAAAACATGGTGATCTCGGACCCAACAAGAAATCTAGTAAATCTATGTCATCAGAATGGAGAAAAAAATGTTCCTTACCTGCAGACAAAGCTGAATGTTGAAATCATTGCTGGTATAATTTCCCTAAACTGTAGGTAGTAACCACTCCTGATTGTTGTGTGTGTACATATCAGGGGTCTGGTCTGCTTGCTTTAAAACCAGTTGTGGTGTTTAAAAATTGTGTATGACAACCATTAGTATTTACTGTTCACACTAACCATCCATCTAAACCTGGAAGTTAGGAATAATATGCACTATTCTGTAACATATTGTTCAGCTGTTCGTCTGTGAAATTTTCAAAGTGTTGCCAATTTTCAAAATGTGCAAAAGAAGGAATGTCAAAATGTGCAAAAGAAGGAATGTTAGGTGTGTTCATCACTTTAATTTTAGCTAAATTCAGGCAGGTGGTTTGCTGCACTGTCCTGTTCAGAAAAATCATTTATCTAGGTATTAGACAAGCTCTAAACAAAGCTTCATTGCCCTGGACGTGCCAATTTCGTGTTCCCCAAATTGACTTTAACTCAATGTTGTCTTTCCAAAATTCATCGACTTGCATGAACAGCTGGGAAACAAACGAGTCTGAATAGATTAATTTTGTTTGTGTCAGCATCTTTTTCTTTGTTGGGGAAGAGGTAAGTTTATAATAATAAGAAACTGGATCTAAAGGGTTGATACCAGAAAAACCTGTAAACCTTTGCAGGTATATATTTTACCTACCTATTGGTGGTGTCACGCAATGTCCCATTGAGTGTAATTCATAACTGTACATGGAGTACTTGCTCTGTGTAAATAATGGTGTGCATAATGATGATAACAAAACATTTCACCATAATTAGCAGAATTTAAATACAATTTTTTTAGTTTTGAATATTGTATAAGATTTTAGTTCAGAAAGCATGCTTTTGACAGTGGTGACATCCCCCCAGTCCTCAGAAATACAACCAGGAGTGATAATGTCATCCATCAAAACTTTAAATACATAAGGAATTTATAATGTTTCTGAAGGACCAAAAACATCAAATGGGATCTTATCCCAAACATTCCATCCAGGACAGGAAATGCAGAAACATTTGCAATGGCCAAGTCTCTACGACCTTTATGTGAAAAAGAATGAGGCTTCAGTTCCTTAGCTACCAGATAATATCCATTTTCGAGCAAAAAGAAAACTGTAACAAATCCAATCCAAATGAATAGGAAAAGCAGTGAAAACAGAAATCCAAATATATGACCATGGTGGAATTAGGTAAGTTTGTTTCCACCAGAAAACAAATGTGCATAACCCATGCTGTGAAGTATGTGACGAATCTGAGGAAAAGTCATCAATGTTGGCAAAATAGCCAGAGGCAGTCTGTGCAAAAGCAGGGACCTCATGGGGTAAAGGAGAACTGGTAGGTACCACAAAAGGTGGTTGATAATAAAAAACTTTGTTGTAAGAAATGGCAGTCAAAGACCGAATTCACATGTGGCGTGTTTTCAATGTTAGCAGTAGTAACAGGAAGTAGAATAGAACTTCAGTTTCTGATGTCCCCAGCCGGGGAGTAGCAATTTCTGTATTATTTAATGCTTGTAGAGGTATTTCCTGTATGGTGGTGAGAGAAGACAGGTAACCACCCAGGAGTCCTTGTGGCCTTCTGGGTAGGACTGGCCACATTGTGTGGTTTGATTAGGTTGATTGACACAAACTGTTTTTTCTACAACTAACAAGCGGTGGCAAAATCACTGTTCTTGTACCGACAACTCCAAAGACTGGCAATGGTGCCAAACTCCTTCTCTCGGTAACTGTCCCTCGAACTAGAGCTCCAATTTTAGGAATTCAGACAGGAGTTGCTGGTTGCTCCTTCACCTCTTTAATGGCAGAATGTTTAGTAGTTTCATTTGAGCGCTTATCTTAGAAATCTTGTAGTTCCTATAACACAGTGAAATATTCATTGATATCAAAAGGCGTATCTGCCGCCATTGTGCCAGTATTATCAAGGTCTGGAATTTATATCTGGATGCCAAACAGGACCTCTTTGGGGATCCCACCGCCCAAGGACCTTCTAGGTAGATTATTTTAAGCTCTCCGGACTCCATACTAGTGATGGACCCAACTACGACCTGAACCTAATACTCTTGCTGTTAAAGACTCCTATCAGTCACAGTTTTTTCCTTTCCGCTATTGAATTTCCCTCAGGATCATAGGGGGAGGAATAATTCACAGCCACATCCAGAGTTCCCATAGTATCCCAGTCAGCTTGTCGCTGGTCCAAGTGGAATGCAGCTACTGCATAAGTCCTGATAAAGACTTGCAAATCTTTTATAGCAGTTCGAGTCTCAGACGATCGCAGTGGACACACCCATAGAAATCTAGAACATGAATCCTCTGGCAATACAATGAATTTAAATGAAGAATCTGAATTTAGAGGTCCGCAGTGGTCAAAACAGACACAGCTGTTTGAAACTAAGGGCCTGATTACGATGTCGGCCGGACCACCACCGTCAGGCTGTCAGTAGCGATCTGACTGACCAACAGCCCTTACAATCCAGGTAGTCGGACCTTAAACGGTCAGGGGGTAGACCGCTGCCTCCCACAGTAACAGTGATCCTCTCGGGCAAGGGTAGGAATTGCAATACCGAATGGAGGTGATGGAGAGGCAGGCACAGCCATCGGGATTACAACATCCCTTTCCAACAGCCTTTTAATGTCGGAAAGACCGCCATTAAAAGGATGTTGGAAACAGATTTTGGGGGCCCCAAAACAGGGTTCCTTCCTTCGTGGGCTGCTGTAAAAGGCCCAGGTGGCACATGTAGTGCCCCCAAGCACCATAATGCACCATGTGCAATGCACCACATGGTACATGGCACACAGTGCATGGAGTTACAGGAAGTGCTCCTTTGCATGCCGGCTTGTGCTGCTGCTCTGTTCTTGGGCTGCAGCACAAGCAACATTGCAAAGGAGCCCTTTGAGACTGCCAGCCTGGTGGTCGCATCGTGATATGGTGGTCGGACCACCAGATGCTTGTCAGGAGATCTCGTGAAGGCCGCAATAGCAGGCAGCAGTACGACCACCTGACATTGTAATCGGCCCCTAAGAGAGTTGTCTGCGGTGGCCGAGAAGTGGTGGAACTTTTAATTTGCTGACAAATGTCACAATTGAAAACATATAGTTTTGTTTGTTTGTAGAGACCATGCCACCAAAAGCGTTTCTGTAGTAAGGAATCTGTAGCCACCACACTGGCATCGGCAGACACTAATCTTTCATGAGCCGCTATGATTAATTTCAGCTTGCGGTCTTGATTTGGTATCACTCGATCCCCCACTCCAGGAATGCGAGCAAAAAGTATGTTTTGGGCACTCAGTAGATAGGAGAATTTTGGTGTAATTTTTTACATAATGGTGTGCCAGTGCTTGAAGCATTGACAGCAACCATGATGTCACCATCCACTCTCATGTGTGAACGAGTAATTGCAGCTAATACAGCAATCTGAACTGCTGCTTTTGCGGCTTCATCAGCCAGTGAATTCCCTGCAACGTGAAGTCCAAAACGTTGGTGACTCAATGTATGAACTACATGAACCCATGGCAAACATTCTTTAAGGGACCTTACTACTCTGAGCCCTGACTTAATTGGCAGCATATTACCCTGCTAAAAATCTCACTATTTACTGAGACAAGCATACGAGCAGCATCACTGGGTAAGTACCTTACTATCTCTGATGCATATACAAAATCACATTTCTATGCTTGCCTTAAACTTATGCGTACCACGTTTTAGCCATACAGAGGGATACTGCTCTTTTACTCTATACCACCTTATCTAGAGGATACTCTATAATTGATATGGTAACACACTTAGGTTACCAGAATTCTTGACATTACACGCTGTCATATCCAGGCAGGAGGTAAGCGCAGGAATACCCGAGCATTATGCTTACACACTGTAATTCATGGTAATTGGGTTTTATCCTAATCTCTTTCTATTGCTGCAATCTGTTTTGTTAAACACAGGTATGACCACGGGACCACTACAAAAATCAGGTACAATATGCCTTCTGAGTGAGCACACACAGAGTGAATTCAATATTTAACTTTAGTTTCCAGGACACAGTTAGAACTGTCCTTCACTCCATAATGTGGGCGATGGCATAGACATATGGATATACAATGTTTGCCACATAAGTTTGTCACATGTCACGATAGCTCTACTAATGTGCTTGAGCTTAATGCGAGAGATGCTTCATCGCTTTAAGCATGATTTCTATTAGTCGTACACAGTATGTCACAGGACTACAGCCATATGAACTCTTGATATGATTTTGGCATGGGTTTCCACGTGTGCAATGACAACCAGGTCACACATTGAGTTTGATGGTGCCCTAAGCGCCTGAAGTTATGTAAAGAGCATGTACTTTAATCGCTCTATGCAAACTATGTTATAATATTTTGAATACAATGTTGGTATTTGAATTACTTTTAGCCCTGATGAAGTCGTAGGGATATTTCCGGGATACGACGAAACACGTGTTGGCTAAGGCTATAAGGCTATAAGAAGATCATCTGAAGAAGATGAAATAAAACACAACACCTGAAGACAAGACGACAGATCATCTGCCTATTTAATAATTCTGATGACATTTGCAGAAAACTGTAACTGATTTGAATGGCGTGTGCTTCAAACCTTTAACTATTCTTTAAGATGTGCCACCTTTCCCCAAAGCAATTTATTTTTGATAGCGTTCCCTTTTGAATCTCTGAATTCATTCAAGCGCCAATAATCTAAATGCTGATTAAAAGACTGGACACATTAATACAAATGACACACTATGAGGGTGGGGAATTCAGTATCGGTATTTTCTAGTGCCAGAATTAAAGCTTTGAGTTCAGTCAGCTGAGCAGTACAATTCCCTAAACAGTGTGCAAACGTTTTTTGAGGATGGAATTCTCCATTCCTCATGACAACGCATATTGTGGCACATGCTGCTGAGTTTTGCTGTTTAGTTCAACAGTATATGGGCAGGGGTGAACCATCAGTATATACAATATCATTATGCTGGTCAAGAGGCAAAATTTCACTGGGCACAGGGACTTCTTGTTCATATTCGAGGAATTCTGGTGTTTGTAAAGTTGGGTCAAAGACTTAGGGGCCGATTCCGATCTCGGTCGGAGGCGTACCCAACACCATTCGGTCGGGAAAAAAGCCATGCGAAAGCCTGTTTCCCGACCGATCCGTACAGCACACCGAACGAGTAAGTACGATGCGCACAACAGCAAAGAATCCGGCCGAGCCGTACTCACCCAAACCAGGTCCTGTTCCCCGACCGAGGCGAATCCGGAAACGCCGAATCGGGTCGCACGGAAGGAAAAATGCAGCCCCGTCCGGCCGGACAAGTACGATGCGCTTTCCGTACGCGCCGAACCCGTCGCTACGCACGGCACGTCAAAGCATCCGGGAGAGGCGCACATAAGCTCCGATTCGCGCCACAACACGATCCACGGATCCGAGACGAACACGGCAGCGACGAGGACGACGCGAAGCGACGAGGACGAGGCGAAGCGACGAGGACGACGCGAAGCAACGAGAAGGACGAATGACACGAACCAACCATGAATCCCTTCGTCCCGATCATTCCAATATTCTACATTTACTACCGGAACAGGCACGGACGCGTACGGCGCAGAAGGTAAGCCAGACACCAACCACAAAACACATACAACACGTACACGACACATCACACACACACAGAGGGATGCAGAATATACTTACACCAGCAACAGCAGCACCATAGGGGCGGGATGCCCATCACCAATGCCACATATGCACACAGGGGACTGAATGCGCACCAACACCCTCACCCAGGGGGGGCAGGATGCCTACCACTACTACCACCCTCACCCAGGGTGGGCTGGATGCCTACCACTACTACCACCCTTAGCCAGGGGGGGCAGGATGCCTACCACCACTACCACCCTCACCCAGGGGGGACAGGATGCCTACCACTACTACCACCCTCACCCAGGGGGGCTGGATGCCTACCACTACTACCACCCTTAGCCAGGGGGCTGGATGCCTACCACTACTACCACCCTCAACCAGGGGGCTGGATGCCTACCACTACTATCACCCTTAGCCAGGGGGGCAGGATGCCTACCACCACTACCACCCTCACCCAGGGGGGGCAGGATGCCTACCACTACTACCACCCTCACCCAGGGGGGGCAGGAGGTCTACCGGAAACGACCCTCAACCAGGGGGGGCTGGATGCCTACCACTACTACCACCCTTAGCCAGGGGGGGCTGGATGCCTACCACTACTACCACCCTCACCGAGGGGGCTGGATGCCTACCACCACCCTCACCCAGGGGGGCTGGATGCCTACCACTACTACCACCCTCAACCAGGGGGGCTGGATGCCTACCACTACTACCACCCTTAGCCAGGGGGCAGGATGCCTACCACCACTACCACCCTCACCCAGGGGGCAGGATGCCTACCACTACTACCACCCTTAGCCAGGGGGGCTGGATGCCTACCACTACTACCACCCTCAACCAGGGGGCAGGATGCCTACCACTACTACCACCCTCACCCAGGGGGGCTGGATGCCTACCACTACTACCACCCTTAGCCAGGGGGGCTGGATGCCTACCACTACTACCACCCTCAACCAGGGGGCTGGTTGCCTACCACTACTACCACCCTTAGCCAGGGGGGCAGGATGCCTACCACCACTACCACCCTCACCCAGGGGGGCTGGATGCCTACCACTACTACCACCCTTAGCCAGGGGGGCTGGATGCCTACCACTACTACCACCCTCACCCAGGGGGCTGGATGCCTACCACCACCCTCACCCAGGGGGGCTGGATGCCTACCACTACTACCACCCTCAACCAGGGGGGCTGGATGCCTACCACTACTACCACCCTTAGCCAGGGGGCAGGATGCCTACCACTACTACCACCCTCACCCAGGGGGGCAGGATGCCTACCACTACTACCACCCTCACCCAGGGGGCAGGATGCCTACCACTACTACCACCCTCACCCAGGGGGCTGGATGCCTACCACTACTACCACCCTTAGCCAGGGGGCTGGATGCCTACCACTACTACCACCCTCAACCAGGGGGGCTGGATGCCTACCACTACTACCACCCTTAGCCAGGGGGGGCAGGATGCCTACCACTACTACCACCCTCACCCAGGGGGGGCAGGATGCCTACCACTACTACCACCCTCACCCAGGGGGGGCTGGGTGCCTACCACTACTACCACCCTTAGCCAGGGAGGGCTGGATGCCTACCACTACTACCACCCTCACCGAGGGGGGGCTGGATGCCTACCACCACCCTCACCCAGGGGGGGCTGGATGCCTACCACTACTACCACCCTCAACCAGGGGGGCTGGATGCCTACCACTACTACCACCCTTAGCCAGGGGGGGCAGGATGCCTACCACCACTACCACCCTCACCCAGGGGGGGCGGGATGTCTACCACTACTACCACCCTCACCCAGGGGGCAGGATGCCTACCACTACTACCACTCTCACCCAGGGGGATGGATGCCTACCACTACTACCACCCTTAGCCAGGGGGCTGGATGCCTACCACTACTACCACCCTCAACCAGGGGGGCTGGATGCCTACCACTACTACCACCCTTAGCCAGGGGGCAGGATGCCTACCACTACTACCACCCTCACCCAGGGGGGCAGGATGCCTACCACTACTACCACCCTCACCCAGGGGGGCTGGATGCCTACCACTACTACCACCCTTAGCCAGGGGGGCTGGATGCCTACCACTACTACCACCCTCACCGAGGGGGCTGGATGCCTACCACCACCCTCACCCAGGGGGGCTGGATGCCTACCACTACTACCACCCTCAACCAGGGGGGCTGGATGCCTACCACTACTACCACCCTTAGCCAGGGGGGCAGGATGCCTACCACCACTACCACCCTCACCCAGGGGGGCAGGATGCCTACCACTACTACCACCCTCACCCAGGGGGCAGGATGCCTACCACTACTACGACCCTCACCCAGGGGGCAGGATGCCTACCACTACTACCACCCTCACCCAGGGGGGCTGGATGCCTACCACTACTACCACCCTTAGCCAGGGGGCTGGATGCCTACCACTACTACCACCCTCACCGAGGGGGCTGGATGCCTACCACCACCCTCACCCAGGGGGGCTGGATGCCTACCACTACTACCACCCTCAACCAGGGGGCTGGATGCCTACCACTACTACCACCCTTAGCCAGGGGGGCAGGATGCCTACCACCACTACCACCCTCACCCAGGGGGGCAGGATGCCTACCACTACTACCACCCTTAGCCAGGGGGCTGGATGCCTACCACTACTACCACCCTCACCGAGGGGGCTGGATGCCTACCACCACCCTCACCCAGGGGGGCTGGATGCCTACCACCACCCTCACCCAGGGGGCTGGATGCCTACCACTACTACCACCCTCAACCAGGGGGGCTGGATGCCTACCACTACTACCACCCTTAGCCAGGGGGCAGGATGCCTACCACCACTACCACCCTCACCCAGGGGGGCAGGATGCCTACCACTACTACCACCCTCACCCAGGGGGGCAGGATGCCTACCACTACTACGACCCTCACCCAGGGGGCAGGATGCCTACCACTACTACCACCCTCACCCAGGGGGCTGGATGCCTACCACTACTACCACCCTTAGCCAGGGGGCTGGATGCCTACCACTACTACCACCCTCAACCAGGGGGCTGGATGCCTACCACTACTACCACCCTTAGCCAGGGGGGCAGGATGCCTACCACCACTACCACCCTCACCCAGGGGGCAGGATGCCTACCACTACTACCACCCTTAGCCAGGGGGGCTGGATGCCTACCACTACTACCACCCTCAACCAAGGGGGCAGGATGCCTACCACTACTACCACCCTCACCCAGGGGGCTGGATGCCTACCACTACTACCACCCTTAGCCAGGGGGCTGGATGCCTACCACTACCACCACCCTCAACCAGGGGGCTGGATGCCTACCACTACTACCACCCTTAGCCAGGGGGCAGGATGCCTACCACCACTACCACCCTCACCCAGGGGGCTGGATGCCTACCACTACTACCACCCTTAGCCAGGGGGCTGGATGCCTACCACTACTACCACCCTCACCCAGGGGGCTGGATGCCTACCACCACCCTCACCCAGGGGGGCTGGATGCCTACCACTACTACCACCCTCAACCAGGGGGGCTGGATGCCTACCACTACTACCACCCTTAGCCAGGGGGGCAGGATGCCTACCACCACTACCACCCTCACCCAGGGGGGCAGGATGCCTACCACTACTACCACCCTTAGCTAGGGGGGGCTGGATGCCTACCACTACTACCACCCTCAACCAGGGGGGGCTGGATGCCTACCACTACTACCACCCTTAGCCAGGGGGGCAGGATGCCTACCACTACTACCACCCTCACCCAGGGGGGCAGGATGCCTACCACTACTACCACCCTCACCCAGGGGGCAGGATGCCTACCACTACTACCACCCTTACCCAGGGGGCTGGATGCCTACCACTACTACCACCCTTAGCCAGGGGGCTGGATGCCTACCACTACTACCACCTCAACCAGGGGGCTGGATGCCTACCACTACTACCACCCTTAGCCAGGGGGGCAGGATGCCTACCACTACTACCACCCTCACCCAGGGGGCAGGATGCCTACCACTACTACCACCCTCACCTAGGGGGCTGGATGCCTACCACTACTACCACCCTTAGCCAGGGGTGCTGGATGCCTACCACTACTACCACCCTCACCGAGGGGGCTGGATGCTCTACCACCACCCTCACCCAGGGGGCTGGATGCCTACCACTACTACCACCCTCAACCAGGGGGCTGGATGCCTACCACTACTACCACCCTTAACCAGGGGGGCAGGATGCCTACCACCACTACCACCCTCACCCAGGGGGGCAGGATGCCTACCACTACTACCACCCTCACCCAGGGGGGCTGGATGCCTACCACTACTACCACCCTTAGCCAGGGGGCTGGATGCCTACCACTACTACCACCCTCAACCAGGGGGCTGGATGCCTACCACTACTACCACCCTTAGCCAGGGGGGCAGGATGCCTACCACTACTACCACCCTCACCCAGGGGGCAGGATGCCTACCACTACTACCAGCCTCACCCAGGGGGGCAGGATGCCTACCACTACTACCACCCTCACCCAGGGGGCTGGATGCCTACCACTACTACCACCCTTAGCCAGGGGGGGCTGGATGCCTACCACTACTACCACCCTCAACCAGAGGGGGCTGGATGCCTACCACTACTACCACCCTTAGCCAGGGGGGCAGGATGCCTACCACTACTACCACCCTCACCCAGGGGGCAGGATGCCTACCACTACTACCACCCTCACCCAGGGGGGCTGGATGCCTACCACTACTACCACCCTTAGCCAGGGGGCTGGATGCCTACCACTACTACCACCCTCACCGAGGGGGCTGGATGCCTACCACCACCCTCACCCAGGGGGCTGGATGCCTACCACTACTACCACCCTCAACCAGGGGGGGGCTGGATGCCTACCACTACTACCACCCTTAGCCAGGGGGGGCAGGATGCTACCACCACTACCACCCTCACCCAGGGGGGCAGGATGCCTACCACTACTACCACCCTCACCCAGGGGGGCAGGATGCCTACCACTACTACCACCCTCACCCAGGGGGGCTGG
The DNA here is from genome assembly GCA_963921515.1 of Calotriton arnoldi. Classification (NCBI taxonomy): domain Eukaryota; kingdom Metazoa; phylum Chordata; class Amphibia; order Caudata; family Salamandridae; genus Calotriton; species Calotriton arnoldi. The sequence goes on from CAWUFW010017297.1 coordinate 260,979, forward strand.
ATGCCTACCACTACTACCACCCTCAACCAGGGGGCTGGATGCCTACCACTACTACCACCCTCACTGAGGGGGCTGGATGCCTACCACCACCCTCACCCAGGGGGCTGGATGCCTACCACTACTACCACCCTCAACCAGGGCGGGCTGGATGCCTACCACTACTACCACCCTTAGCCAGGGGGGGCAGGATGCCTACCACCACTACCACCCTCAACCAGGGGGGACTGGATGCCTACCACTACTACCACCCTTAGCCAGGGGGGGCTGGATGCCTACCACTACTACCACCCTCAACCAGGGGGGGCTGGATGCCTACCACTACTACCACCCTTAGCCAGGGGGGGCAGGATGCCTACCACCACTACCACCCTCACCCAGGGTGGGCTGGATGCCTACCACCACCCTTAGCCAGGGGGCTGGATGCCTACCACTACTACCACCCTCACCGAGGGGGCTGGATGCCTACCACCACCCTCACCCAGGGGGGCTGGATGCCTACCACTACTACCACCCTTAGCCAGGGGGGCAGGATGCCTACCACCACTACCACCCTCACCCAGGGGGCAGGATGCCTACCACTACTATTACCCTCACCCAGGGGGGCAGGATGCCTACCACCACTACCACCCTTAGCCAGGGGGCAGGATGCCTACCACCACTACCACCCTCACCCAGGGGAAGCAGGATGCCTACCACCACTACCACCCCCACTCATAGGATGGACAATGCATGACACAACCAGCACACCACAACCTAGGGAATGCAAGAAGAAGACATCCCCCCAACACCATGACAAGCGTGTGTAGACTGTGTCAAATGCCTACAACACCGAACATGACTTTGAACATACAATGTGACCCCCTAGCACATGTCGATACAAAAGGGGATGATGGACGGAACGCTTGAGCCAATCAAACACTCACCCCCAGTCAACTGATCTGGGTTTAATCCATCATCATTCTTTAGCTCACTCCACCACCCCAGTTCAGACATGGCCATATGCAAATCAGTCTGACCCTGTGCCTCATGGGAACAGTCCAGCCCGAACTGCCAAGCCATGTCTTCCCTGGACCGGAAACAAGCATCCTAGGACCGGTTTCTGGCATTCCAGCCGTCATCAGCCAGGCTTGCTTGAATCCAGTGGCAAAGTGAGCAAGGGACCCAAGTCTGGGCATACCCCGCCAACTTAGGGCGAACAAAGCGATACAAAAGGGGATGATGGACGGAACGCTTGAGCCAATCAAACACTCACCCCCAGTCAACTGATCTGGGTTTAATCCATCATCATTCTTTAGCTCACTCCACCACCCCAGTTCAGACATGGCCATATGCAAATCAGTCTGACCCTGTGCCTCATGGGAACAGTCCAGCCCGAACTGCCAAGCCATGTCGTCCCTGGACCAGAAACAAGCATCCTAGGACCGGTTTCTGGCATTCCAGCCGTCATCAGCCAGGCTTGCTTGAATCCAGTGGCAAAGTGAGCAAGGGACCCACGTCTGGGCATACCCCCGCCAACTTAGGGCGAACAAAGCGATACAAAAGGGGATGATGGACGGAACGCTTGAGCCAATCAAACACTCACCCCCAGTCAACTGATCTGGGTTTAATCCATCATCATTCTTTAGCTCACTCCACCACCCCAGTTCAGACATGGCCATATGCAAATCAGTCTGACCCTGTGCCTCATGGGAACAGTCCAGCCCGAACTGCCAAGCCATGTCTTCCCTGGACCGGAAACAAGCATCCTAGGACCGGTTTCTGGCATTCCAGCCGTCATCAGCCAGGCTTGCTTGAATCCAGTGGCAAAGTGAGCAAGGGACCCACGTCTGGGCATACACCTGCCAACTTAGGGCGAACAAAGCGATACAAAAGGGGATGATGGACGGAACGCTTGAGCCAATCAAACACTCACCCCCAGTCAACTGATCTGGGTTTAATCCATCATCATTCTTTAGCTCACTCCACCACCCCAGTTCAGACATGGCCATATGCAAATCAGTCTGACCCTGTGCCTCATGGGAACAGTCCAGCCCGAACTGCCAAGCCATGTCTTCCCTGGACCGGAAACAAGCATCCTAGGACCGGTTTCTGGCATTCCAGCCGTCATCAGCCAGGCTTGCTTGAATCCAGTGGCAAAGTGAGCAAGGGACCCACGTCTGGGCATACCCCCGCCAACTTAGGGCGAACAAAGCGATGCAAAAGGGGATGATGGACGGAACGCTTGAGCCAATCAAACACTCACCCCCAGTCAACTGATCTGGGTTTAATCCATCATCATTCTTTAGCTCACTCCACCACCCCAGTTCAGACATGGCCATATGCAAATCAGTCTGACCCTGTGCCTCATGGGAACAGTCCAGCCCGAACTGCCAAGCCATGTCTTCCCTGGACCGGAAACAAGCATCCTAGGACCGGTTTCTGGCATTCCAGCCGTCATCAGCCAGGCTTGCTTGAATCCAGTGGCAAAGTGAGCAAGGGACCCACGTCTGGGCATACCCCCGCCAACTTAGGGCGAACAAAGCGATACAAAAGGGGATGATGGACGGAACGCTTGAGCCAATCAAACACTCACCCCCAGTCAACTGATCTGGGTTTAATCCATCATCATTCTTTAGCTCACTCCACCACCCCAGTTCAGACATGGCCATATGCAAATCAGTCTAACCCTGTGCCTCATGGGAACAGTCCAGCCCGAACTGCCAAGCCATGTCTTCACTGGACCGGAAACAAGCATCCTAGGACCGGTTTCTGGCATTCCAGCCGTTATCAGCCAGGCTTGCTTGAATCCAGTGGCAAAGTGAGCAAGGGACCCACGTCTGGGCATACCCCCGCCAACTTAGGGCGAACAAAGCGATACAAAAGGGGATGATGGACGGAACGCTTGAGCCAATCAAACACTCACCCCCAGTCAACTGATCTGGGTTTAAACCATCATCATTCTTTAGCTCACTCCACCACCCCAGTTCAGACATGGCCATATGCAAATCAGTCTGACCCTGTGCCTCATGGGAACAGTCCAGCCCGAACTGCCAAGCCATGTCTTCCCTGGACCGGAAACAAGCATCCTAGGACCGGTTTCTGGCATTCCAGCCGTCATCAGCCAGGCTTGCTTGAATCCAGTGGCAAAGTGAGCAAGGGACCCACGTCTGGGCATACCCCCGCCAACTTAGGGCGAACAAAGCGATACAAAAGTGGATGATGGACGGAACGCTTGAGCCAATCAAACACTCACCCCAGTCAACTGATCTGGGTTTAATCCATCATCATTCTTTAGCTCACTCCACCACCCCAGTTCAGACATGGCCATATGCAAATCAGTCTGACCCTGTGCCTCATGGGAACAGTCCAGCCCGAACTGCCAAGCCATGTCTTCCCTGGACCGGAAACAAGCATCCTAGGACCGGTTTCTGGCATTCCAGCCGTCATCAGCCAGGCTTGCTTGAATCCAGTGGCAAAGTGAGCAAGGGACCCACGTCTGGGCATACCCCCGCCAACTTAGGGCGAACAAAGCGATACAAAAGGGGATGATGGACGGAACAGCTTGAGCCAATCAAACACTCACCCCCAGTCAACTGATCTGGGTTTAATCCATCATCATTCTTTAGCTCACTCCACCACCCCAGTTCAGACATGGCCATATGCAAATCAGTCTGACCCTGTGCCTCATGGGAACAGTCCAGCCCGAACTGCCAAACCATGTCTTCCCTGGACCGGAAACAAGCATCCTAGGACCGGTTTCTGGCATTCCAGCCGTCATCAGCCAGGCTTGCTTGAATCCAGTGGCAAAGTGAGCAAGGGACCCACGTCTGGGCATACCCCCGCCAACTTAGGGCGAACAAAGCGATACAAAAGGGGATGATGGACGGAACGCTTGAGCCAATCAAACACTCACCCCCAGTCAACTGATCTGGGTTTAATCCATCATCATTCTTTAGCTCACTCCACCACCCCAGTTCAGACATGGCCATATGCAAATCAGTCTGACCCTGTGCCTCATGGGAACAGTCCAGCCCGAACTGCCAAGCCATGTCTTCCCTGGACCGGAAACAAGCATCCTAGGACCGGTTTCTGGCATTCCAGCCGTCATCAGCCAGGCTTGCTTGAATCCAGTGGCAAAGTGAGCAAGGGACCCACGTCTGGGCATACCCCCGCCAACTTAGGGCGAACAAAGCGATACAAAAGGGGATGATGGACGGAACGCTTGAGCCAATCAAACACTCACCCCCAGTCAACTGATCTGGGTTTAATCCATCATCATTCTTTAGCTCACTCCACCACCCCAGTTCAGACATGGCCATATGCAAATCAGTCTGACCCTGTGCCTCATGGGAACAGTCCAGCCCGAACTGCCAAACCATGTCTTCCCTGGACCGGAAACAAGCATCCTAGGACCGGTTTCTGGCATTCCAGCCGTCATCAGCCAGGCTTGCTTGAATCCAGTGGCAAAGTGAGCAAGGGACCCACGTCTGGGCATACCCCCGCCAACTTAGGGCGAACAAAGCGATACAAAAGGGGATGATGGACGGAGCAGCTTGAGCCAATCAAACACTCACCCCCAGTCAACTGATCTGGGTTTAATCCATCATCATTCTTTAGCTCACTCCACCACCCCAGTTCAGACATGGCCATATGCAAATCAGTCTAACCCTGTGCCTCATGGGAACAGTCCAGCCCGAACTGCCAAGCCATGTCTTCACTGGACCGGAAACAAGCATCCTAGGACCGGTTTCTGGCATTCCAGCCGTCATCAGCCAGGCTTGCTTGAATCCAGTGGCAAAGTGAGCAAGGGACCCACGTCTGGGCATACCCCCGCCAACTTAGGGCGAACAAAGCGATACAAAGGGGATGATGGACGGAGCGCTTGAGCCAATCAAACACTCACCCCCAGTCAACTGATCTGGGTTTAAACCATCATCATTCTTTAGCTCACTCCACCACCCCAGTTCAGACATGGCCATATGCAAATCAGTCTGACCCTGTGCCTCATGGGAACAGTCCAGCCCGAACTGCCAAGCCATGTCTTCCCTGGACCGGAAACAAGCATCCTAGGACCGGTTTCTGGCATTCCAGCCGTCATCAGCCAGGCTTGCTTGAATCCAGTGGCAAAGTGAGCAAGGGACCCACGTCTGGGCATACCCCCGCCAACTTAGGGCGAACAAAGCGATACAAAAGTGGATGATGGACGGAACGCTTGAGCCAATCAAACACTCACCCCCAGTCAACTGATCTGGGTTTAATCCATCATCATTCTTTAGCTCACTCCACCACCCCAGTTCAGACATGGCCATATGCAAATCAGTCTGACCCTGTGCCTCATGGGAACAGTCCAGCCCGAACTGCCAAGCCATGTCTTCCCTGGACCGGAAACAAGCATCCTAGGACCGGTTTCTGGCATTCCAGCCGTCATCAGCCAGGCTTGCTTGAATCCAGTGGCAAAGTGAGCAAGGGACCCACGTCTGGGCATACCCCCGCCAACTTAGGGCGAACAAAGCGATACAAAGGGGATGATGGACGGAACGCTTGAGCCAATCAAACACTCACCCCCAGTCAACTGATCTGGGTTTAATCCATCATCATTCTTTAGCTCACTCCACCACCCCAGTTCAGACATGGCCATATGCAAATCAGTCTGACCCTGTGCCTCATGGGAACAGTCCAGCCCGAACTGCCAAACCATGTCTTCCCTGGACCGGAAACAAGCATCCTAGGACCGGTTTCTGGCATTCCAGCCGTCATCAGCCAGGCTTGCTTGAATCCAGTGGCAAAGTGAGCAAGGGACCCACGTCTGGGCATACCCCCGCCAACTTAGGGCGAACAAAGCGATACAAAAGGGGATGATGGACGGAACGCTTGAGCCAATCAAACACTCACCCCCAGTCAACTGATCTGGGTTTAATCCATCATCATTCTTTAGCTCACTCCACCACCCCAGTTCAGACATGGCCATATGCAAATCAGTCTGACCCTGTGCCTCATGGGAACAGTCCAGCCCGAACTGCCAAGCCATGTCTTCCCTGGACCGGAAACAAGCATCCTAGGACCGGTTTCTGGCATTCCAGCCGTCATCAGCCAGGCTTGCTTGAATCCAGTGGCAAAGTGAGCAAGGGACCCACGTCTGGGCATACCCCCGCCAACTTAGGGCGAACAAAGCGATACAAAAGGGGATGATGGACGGAGCGCTTGAGCCAATCAAACACTCACCCCCAGTCAACTGATCTGGGTTTAATCCATCATCATTCTTTAGCTCACTCCACCACCCCAGTTCAGACATGGCCATATGCAAATCAGTCTGACCCTGTGCCTCATGGGAACAGTCCAGCCCGAACTGCCAAACCATGTCTTCCCTGGACCGGAAACAAGCATCCTAGGACCGGTTTCTGGCATTCCAGCCGTCATCAGCCAGGCTTGCTTGAATCCAGTGGCAAAGTGAGCAAGGGACCCACGTCTGGGCATACCCCCGCCAACTTAGGGCGAACAAAGCGATACAAAAGGGGATGATGGACGGAACGCTTGAGCCAATCAAACACTCACCCCCAGTCAACTGATCTGGGTTTAATCCATCATCATTCTTTAGCTCACTCCACCACCCCAGTTCAGACATGGCCATATGCAAATCAGTCTGACCCTGTGCCTCATGGGAACAGTCCAGCCCGAACTGCCAAACCATGTCTTCCCTGGACCGGAAACAAGCATCCTAGGACCGGTTTCTGGCATTCCGGCCGTCATCAGCTAGGCTTGCTTGAATCCAGTGGCAAAGTGAGCAAGGGACCCACGTCTGGGCATACCCCCGCCAACTTAGGGCGAACAAAGCGATACAAAAGGGGATGATGGACGGAACGCTTGAGCCAATCAAACACTCACCCCCAGTCAACTGATCTGGGTTTAATCCATCATCATTCTTTAGCTCACTCCACCACCCCAGTTCAGACATGGCCATATGCAAATCAGTCTGACCCTGTGCCTCATGGGAACAGTCCAGCCCGAACTGCCAAGCCATGTCTTCCCTGGACCGGAACCAAGCATCCCAGGACCGGTTTCTGGCATTCCAGCCGTCATCAGCCAGGCTTGCTTGAATCCAGTGGCAAAGTGAGCAAGGGACCCACGTCTGGGCATACCCCGCCAACTTAGGGCGAACAAAGCGATACAAAGGGGATGATGGACGGAACGCTTGAGCCAATCAAACACTCACCCCCAGTCAACTGATCTGGGTTTAATCCATCATCATTCTTTAGCTCACTCCACCACCCCAGTTCAGACATGGCCATATGCAAATCAGTCTGACCCTGTGCCTCATGGGAACAGTCCAGCCCGAACTGCCAAGCCATGTCTTCCCTGGACCGGAAACAAGCATCCTAGGACCGGTTTCTGGCATTCCAGCCGTCATCAGCCAGGCTTGCTTGAATCCAGTGGCAAAGTGAGCAAGGGACCCACGTCTGGGCATACCCCCGCCAACTTAGGGCGAACAAAGCGATACAAAAGGGGATGATGGACGGAACGCTTGAGCCAATCAAACACTCACCCCCAGTCAACTGATCTGGGTTTAATCCATCATCATTCTTTAGCTCACTCCACCACCCCAGTTCAGACATGGCCATATGCAAATCAGTCTGACCCTGTGCCTCATGGGAACAGTCCAGCCCGAACTGCCAAGCCATGTCTTCCCTGGACCGGAAACAAGCATCCTAGGACCGGTTTCTGGCATTCCAGCCGTCATCAGCCAGGCTTGCTTGAATCCAGTGGCAAAGTGAGCAAGGGACCCACGTCTGGGCATACCCCCGCCAACTTAGGGCGAACAAAGCGATACAAAAGGGGATGATGGACGGAACGCTTGAGCCAATCAAACACTCACCCCCAGTCAACTGATCTGGGTTTAATCCATCATCATTCTTTAGCTCACTCCACCACCCCAGTTCAGACATGGCCATATGCAAATCAGTCTGACCCTGTGCCTCATGGGAACAGTCCAGCCCGAACTGCCAAGCCATGTCTTCCCTGGACCGGAAACAAGCATCCTAGGACCAGCAATACGTAACTT